>JARYHS010012166.1:0-14990 GCA_031002005.1 Vandiemenella viatica
GTACAATGTCTTCTCGGTGTATATATTGTCTCATGTGCTTTGTCATAGAATATTTAACTTGTTTAAATCAGATTCACAGATACACAATTTCAATGCAAGAACAGAAATATGTGGGCAAAAAACATACACACAAACATCAACAGGCATTAGTACAATGATGAGTTAATTATTAAGAGATTTATTTGTTTAATAAGCATCCTAAAAGTGTAAAATGGTTTATATATAATACAAATCCATTAAATAAAAATTGAGAGATAATATTACTGACAACTCATACCCCATTCAAGAATGTATACAAAAGAATTAATCGTATGTGAAATGACCCATTACGTTCGCAAATTACGGTTACAAAAATTAATGGTATTTTTTTATTTTATTTATTTTTGGTCTTTGTAACATATTATATAATTTTTCACTATGGTCATTGGTTCAGATTGTATGTATATATATTCACACGACATGTTTCATATCACCAAGCGTGGTGGTGTATCGGTTAGCGTTCTGGAGGACGGCAGTTCCGAATCCCGTCCGGCATCCAGATTTGGGTTTTCCATGGTTTCCCAAATCACTCCAGGCAAATGCCGGATGCTTCCTTCAAAAGGACATGCTGAATTCCTTCCAATTCCTTGCCCCCCCATCCTTTCCCGTCTCTAAAGACCTCGCTTTAAGAGACGTAAGCAGTTTAAAAAAATGTTTCATATTCCAGAGACAAGTAATTAATAAAATAATAAACCAGAGGACCAAGATTGACTCCCAAGGGACGCAACGTTTAAACTATTCCCTATTATGAGTTTCTGACCTTGCATGAGTACTCATCTTTATGGTTAAAAATGTCTTTTCTATGCGCTATGGAAGTGACCAGTTGGTAACAAAACAGGAGACGAGGGAATGAAACAAACTCCAGTTTCGTAGCTCTCACTGATGGTATGTGCTGTCATGTTTCTGAGCGGTGGAGAACGTGCACCCTGTCCGGGGCACCAATCAAGGAGCGCTCACCTCCGGCCTGTTTTCTGACGTCGGAATAACGCTGTTATCTCTCTCTCTTTTTTCTCCCGGCCGTTCCTTTTGGTCGGAGGGGTTTTACGAGCGTCCGGTGAAGAAGCCTGCAGCCGCCGTAGTGACCTCATCTTGCGCCGTAAAGTGGTTTATCGGCACCTCGCGTCACGTCAGGGCCTGCCCACTGGCTAAATGTTTAACCCAGCGACCTTCTGCCGCTGCCGGGGAGCTTTCTACTTGATTGAACCGAGTGCACGGCAAGGCGGTATGTCGGCCACTACAAAGGAGACCACCACCCGGCGACAAGGGATACGGATCTGTTGCTTTACAGGCGAGGTGTGAAACAGGTGATCCAGAGTTCTACCTTCCCCGGAATTTACACTCGTCCTTAATGCAATCTCCAACACTACCAAAGTTATTGTCATTAGTTTAGTCGATTACCAATCTGTGCGGTCCTCAAAAGGGGCGCCCATGAATTACGTGAGGCGGTTTTCCGGACCCCCTCTCCCCGAGGTTAGAGATCTTTTTTATTTCTTATTTTTTAAGCTCTCCAGTTCTTCCTAACCTTGGGATCGACTTTTTAAGCTCTGCTGTCCTTCAAAGCATTAAAAAGATGTGAAGTTTCCGTCAACCCCCTCCCCCTTGGTGAGATTTGGTGTGATTTCGCAGGACCTATCCTCCCCCTGACTCCACGTCACGTAATTAATGGATGACCCCCAAAGATGGGAAAGATGGTCTGCAAGCAGAATATTAAAATTGTGACCCTTATTGAATTAAAGATATTATAACAAAAAAGTACTGGAAAGGGTAGTAGGTAAAAGGGCCTCCGCATCCAGTTGCGATTTCCCTAGGATTTGCGGGATAGAGCTCCAGATTCTCATTCACAATAACTGTAACTAGACGGATGTGACGGGGTCAGTGCCACGCTCTGGCCATTCTTTAATCGACAGTACTAATTGGATAACAGGCTGAGTGGGCCTAGGGAGCCATTCCGGACTATCATTATCGAAGAAAATTCCTTGGCTGTATCGTGGATCGAACGCCAATGATCCGGGCCGCAGTCAGGCGCTCTATCTACTGGGTAATAGCGTAATGTTGTTAGCCTTCCTTTATTTATATTCCACAGTCTACTTTCTAGATTGCAAATTCATAACATTAATACTCATTAAGAGTGTTCAATATAAAACTCACTATTGATAGTTCACTTCCTATTTCATAACTTTGTTTCCGTGGGATTTCAAAAGATGGTTTTAGATTTGTTATGCCGTAATGGTACAACGTCATGTCCTAACTGTTTATAATACATACATAGGTAAAAAATTAACCCATCTAACTTAATGGCCAGAACAATCATTTTTTCTATTATTTTACCGGTTCTCGAGTTGAAAACGGCTGAGAAACGTTGGGTTGGTACATTTCAAAGAAAGGCTATATATAGGTTGCTGGTGAAAGAATTAACGAAAATAATAATTTAATGTTTCATAAGGAGCGTGGAAAGATAAGAGTAGGGAAGGGCACCTGAGGATTTTGAAATGTGGTTGCGGAGGTAGAGGCAATACATAAATTAGATGGAAAAAAGTAAGAAATAAAGAGATCCTGATGAGAGTTGGGTTAAGGGGGAATCATTTTGTAAACAACCAAAAATAGGAAGAAATAGTGGTTGGAAGACATTTGATAAAACATCAAAGAATTATTTTGGATGTTTTGCAAAATGGAAAATGAAAGGGACCACGTCAAAGATATCTTCTTCTTCTTCCTATTTAACCCTTGGATTGGTCTGTGGTGGTCCTCAATTCATCTCTATTACCGATCTCCTCTTCATATCAACAAATCTCGTGCCGACATCATCTTCTATTTCCGCTGGATGTATTTTAAACGTCGTTCCCCGGAGTCCCTTTCCTTCTTCCATTCCCTCGAGTATTGTTCCCACTAAACTCTCAAGTCTAAAATATGTCCAAATACTATTGTCCTTCACCTTTTTTGTACTCTTCCATATAGTGTTATATTCTCCTGCCATCTGAAAAACTACTTCAACAGTTATCTTGTCCATACAATTAATCGTTAACATCCCTCTGTAGCACCACTGCTGAAATGAAATTAATCTATTTTTTTCATTAAAAAAAAATCAGCTTTGTGAAAAAAAACATGAAAATAAAACTTAACACCCTTGTTTTTTTTCTAAATTTTTTTTTCTTTCAAAAAACAATATATTTCATAAATTGTAGTTTTATTTACGAAACTTACATTTTATATGTGTGTTTTAAATCTTACTGAATCATATAATGTTTTACATAATGATTTATAAATGTATCTACATAGGTAACATAATTATATTCATCCTCTATGTCAGTACCACATTCACTAGTGTCAGCACTAGCAACTCTAGTTTGGTCGGTGTTGGAATTTTCTGTTTCTGCTTCTGTCTCCTCTAGATCCATAACTTCAGAAATAGTTAAATTTTCTTTTACTGGTTGTTCTTGTATTGTACACAAAAGATTTTGAAATTGCAATTTTAAATTGTGTACAAAGTACACACTGTGCATAAAAACTGCGCCGGTAATTCTGTATTACGGTCTTTTAAGTTTGAATTTAAATCTATTATCATACAAAGAACGAGCTTTATTTCTTTTTCAATCGTTGGTTTATGCCAACGGTTGCAAGGAAACGATTCATAATTACTGACAATTTAATGACTCAGTATCACTATTGTGGTATGACAGAGTCACCCACAATGAATATAATTAAATAGTTAATTAATATTCAGATTTTCTTTATAATATTCAATTATGTAAGTTGTAAATATCATAAATAATAGGGATATTGTATAGGTAAATAATTTTATATTAAACCCGGGCGGCCAGAGTTATCATTATTATAATTTTAATTTCTACAAAATTTGCTGCTCAGTAATGTAGTGGATATGGGAAGCTGGAACTGCCATTTTCAAACGCTCAGAGACTGGGGCAATGGCAAGTTTCGCCGCCAGACAGGCGCCTTAACTCACAAAGCAAAGGACGCGCGCGGACCGTTAGTCGGAGGGTTCATCGACCTCGCACCCCCCGCCCTGGTGTCTTGAAGGTCGACCAGAATAGGCGCGAGCGGACAGCAAATACCAGCTACGATATGAAACACGTGACGATGGACATATATCGATGCACCAATCGTGGACGTTTATAGGGGTTCACAAATGTTAATTCAAGGGATTCTGTTGCATGTGGCGAGTTGGAGACGACTTTTCCGAGGAAGAAGAGAAGACCATTTTTGAGGACACTTGCTGTCGGGACGAGCCACTGTGCAGACGTGTCAGCCGACACGCTCTCGTCCGGTGATCAGTGACTGTGTCTGATCACATTTTCTTGCTCTGGGGAGCTAGAAGTTGTATGGCATGCCTGCCATAATCTGGAAGCTGTTGTGGTAACGCGGTCGTATCCGCTAACCTGGCTTTCGCAGCTGCAGTGGCACTGTGCGTGTCACACTTCATCACGACGATGCAATCATGGTAAAGTACCGACGCATAGGTCCACAGTTCCATTGGGTTTTGACGAGGCTTGCTAACCCTTAAGCGGCTACTGAGATAAGACTCTGCTCCCGTCATAAAATCACTGAGCTAGCTAATTTTCACGTTGAACTTCAAATTCTAAGCATCTTGCTAATTTGTGTAAATTCAAGACGATTCTTTTTAACTTTATATGGTGCCCCTGGGATACTTCTTTTGTGGTAAATGTTAACTTCAATTTGATGGCCTGTGTTGCCACGTTGATAATATGTTGACTTTGCTAAATGTTGAAATATTTAATTCACTTTTATGTTTGCTTTTCATCGGCGGATTGTAAACGTCGGATATTGCTTGTTTTTGTTGTCTTTGGAATATATTTAACGTAAAGTTAACTATTACCCGGCCTTGTATAAGCCATAAGACTCAATAAATTGGATATGATTGTGTGTAAAATATTCATGGTTCTAGTTCACCTTTTTGCAACCATTAAAATCATGTTCATTTTCATATTCATATTTAATAACTCACGTATAAAGGTATGAAGGTAAGGTAGGTGTTGGAGGAGATTATATTAATACTAATAATAACCACCGTCCCCCCCTCCTCTTTCTATATACTATACGCTGAGAGTTTAACAAGTAAAGCACAATAATTAATAAAAAGAGGCAAAAAAACCGTAGATAAATTTAAAATTCCTAATTTTTGAAAAGATCCGTAGGTCTACAGATAAATTTGTATTGCTGGCAGCAATAATTTAAATAGCGAGTATCAAAACAAACAACGGGGATCGGGGATTACTTCTCGCGCAACCTAGCGTCTTCGGGAAGTCCCAGTACGTAAAAACTTCAGTCAATGTTACCAATATTTCCTAATTTTCTTTTAAACTGTACCAGAAAAAAATAATAGACTTAAAAATTAAGATAAGTACTTAGTACAAACACTGAAACAGTCATATTAAACGATAAATGCCTTAAAAATTTGAGATTTAGTAGTTATGAAAAAATTGTGTGCCAGAAAAAAAAAATGTTTTTTTTTTCACAGTTTTATTCATTTTTTTTCAAGTCAGAAAAAAAACGTTATTTTACAACTCTAGTCCCAGCTTGCTATGTAATGTGAAGTACGCCAGAATGCCTCCGTGGTTCGTATTTCACGTTAAACTGTAGGTCCCCTGAACCCAGTAGGTTAAGGCACGACGGCGACAGAGCCAATAGAAACCCTGTCATTAGGTCATTACGAACACACGAAATTATTATTATTTGTTGTAAATATTTTATTTATTTTTGTTGAACGCTATATTTGCTTGATGAAACCCACACTTTATCGTTTTCTTACTTTCTCCTTCTTTCGTAATATCACTTCCTAGATAGAAGAATTCTTGCATATACTGCAATGTTATTTTCAATTTATCTTTGCAACATATCATAGCCTTCGTCTTAATGTTTATGTACTCATGTTCACCATTTCCTCCATTCTTTGCCCTTCACCTATTGTCACTGGTACAGTGTCATCTGCGATTCGAATCATACTTACTAGCTCTTCTTGTATTTTTATCCCAACCTCAATTTCGTCGTAGATCTTATCCAATGAGTGTTGAATATACGCATTAAAAATTGTAGGAAACAGAGCATCTACTTGTCTGACTCATTTATGTATTACTGCTTCTTCTTGTTTATTTCCACTTTTTAATACGGCTGCAATATGAGCCGTATATGTTGGTATTGTACACCTGTTTTTATGAGGATCTCAAATATCTTCAGCCACTTAACATTACCAAAAGTATCCATTCGGTACGACGGCGGCTTGAATCCCCGTCCGGGCATCCAGATTTGGGTTTTCCATGGTTTCCGCAGATCAGTCCAGGCGAATGTCGGGATGCTTCATTCGAAAGGCCTTGGCCGAATTTCTTCCCGTTCCATGTCCTAAGTCCCATCACGCCTCTAATGACCTCGACGTCGTCGAGGCGCAAAAAAGTAGCATATAGGTAAGGCAAAGGCAGTGGCTTTCCACAGCTTTCAAGCCGTATTCCCGTAGGATTAGCGGAGGTAGAGCTCTACATTCCCATTTCCTAACCGTGGTCGGCGACACAGTATGGCCCTCTTTCTTTACTTTCCCGCGGAGTTTCCACCAGGGTACTCATTCGATAGCAAGCAGAGTGGAACTGTCTTAGGGCAGAGCACTAAGTTTGTTGTGGTAATGGGAGCATAACAAGGAAGCTTTTAAGTATGGACGGAATGTGGCAGGTAAATGTGATTTGAGCTTCTGATGCCTTGTCACAACGACCTACCAACAGAGGAGGTATCAGGAATCCTGTCACGCTGGGAGCCTACCAGATGGGGGCGGATATCGTTAGAGGGCTGAGAGACCTTCAAGGAGTTCGTGGCCTATTTGTCACGTATTCGTCTCCACGATAGGCACGCACAAAGAATCCGCCAATAACTGGCAGCATGGCAAGACTCACGCAGATCTATGGTAAGTGATTTCTTCTTCACATTACAAAGAGTATATTAAATTTGTTTAAAGCAGAAATCATCACCATCATTATTTTAAATTAGGAGTCGAAGTCATTAGAACCGGGAGAGGATTATGTGCACGGAACGACTAGAATTCTAGCATTTGTGTGGAGAGATTTCGTGAAACCATGAGAAACAGAAGTGTGAATGACCGTACAGGGACCGAACCCATGTCCTTCTGAACCTGAGTGCTCCAGTATCAAGAGGTCAATGCAAAATCCACAAACCTGAAGTTCCAGTAGATCCAGTGTTAAATTTCACAGAAGGAACTATATCCAAAATTCCTCTCTCATCGTTACACCCTCTATAATGGCTTTACGTCACGTCGATGTCTAGGTCACTAGAAGTGGGATGGGACTGGGGATGAGGAACTGGAAGGAATTCAGCCATGGCATTTTCTCAAGGAACCATCCCGGCAATCGACTGGAGCTATTTTTGAAAATCATGGAAAATCCAAATCTGGCTGCCCGGACGGGGATTCGAACCGGCGGCCTCCCGAATGCGAGGCCAGAGCGTTAACCGCTCACCCACCACGCTTGTTACATAATGACATAACCATAAGAAACACCACACATAAGAAAATGTGAGAGACACATAGATAACGTATTTTGCCTGCTTACCTCAAGTGGATTCGTGTGGTGCATCGCGTTTGTATCTTAGTAGCCGAGGTGGGACAGTACAGTACGATCACAACAAGACATTAGGGCGGACTCGAAACGGTGACTTTTGTAACTCGAGGCCAGCAAGTCAGTTCTTATCCCACCAGAATCAATCCGCTTCCCCTTTGCCATGAAACATAATTAGTCTGGCTATTATTCTACACCGTAGCGCCATAATTTGATAATGGATTCTTATGTAACTCCAAGATGCAATTCGAAAGTGAAAAATAATATTTTTCATATCCCGTTTAGTTCTAGAAATATCGAATATTAAATATTAGTTAAATGTATAGTTCCTTGTGATCCTTCTGATCCAAGCCGCATTTCAACCTAACAACAACCGCCAAGTATAAAACAAAGCAGTTCCTATGCATGTCCAAAATGAAGTTCCTTGTGCTTTATCCGAAAACATTTCGGTAGCACGACGCATTTCAACCGAAACACCTCAGTTTGAAATACGATATCTCAAGAACTAAGGGAGATATCGAAATATTTTGTTTACATTTCCAGCGTGACCTTGCAGTTTCACGATTTTTTAATATTTTTTTTCTCGTCCATGACGCATTTCAACGGAACCTCCTGAGTTCTGGGATACGATATCTCCAGAACTAAGCAATATATCGAAAACTTTAATTTACATGTCCAGCATGTAGTTCTACGCGGTTTTGGGGAATTTATTCTGATCCAGGATGCATTACAACGGAGTTTTGAGATACGATATGTCGAGAGCTATGCGAGATATCGAAACATTTTATTCTTCACTTTCGATTTTTCTCATCGATTTACATGAGAATGCACCATAAAATTTCACTTTGGTGAAATGTTCCTTCTGGTCCACGTCGCATTCAAACCTAACCACCTAAGCTTTAAGATACGATATCTCGTGTAACTCAGCGAGGTATCTAAATAGTTATTTGCTTGTTCAGCGTGTAGTTCCTTGTAGTTTTGACGAATTTTTTTCTGGTCCAGGACACATTTCAACACAGCAACCTGAGTTTTGGGATACGATATCCCGAGAAAGTAAGCGAGATATCGAAAACTTTAATTTGCATGTCCAGCATGCAGTTCCTTGCGGTTTTTGGGATTTTTTTTTTTTTTTTTTTTTTTTTTTTTTTTTTTTTTTTTTTGTTCCAGGACGCATAACAACGCAGTTTTAGGATACGATATCTGAACTAAAATTTTACTCTTTACTTTCGTTTTTTTTTTTTTTTTTTTTTTTTTGAGTTACATCAAATTGAGCCACGGTTATTATAAAACCCCAGTTTGGCTCCTGCAGCATGATGATTTCAGAATCGGGTGTTGTCCCCGAACAATGAGATTACTCATAATTTACAATTTAAAGGCAAGGAAAAAGTTACGTGGAACTAACCGCCCCCAGATTTCTCTCTTTGTCTGTTGTGACCCGACCGACGGAACCTAGTGGGTAAGCCGTTCGGCCTACAGTCGTAAATAACGGAGCAGATGAATGCCTCAGTGGGATGCGCCGCCTCTCACAAGTAGCTGGTCAAACGGCCGCCTTTACTGCCCATCGCGTCTCATATAACGGCGCTAGGGCGGCAGACCCACTTAACGTGTAAATGCGATTAGCCAGGACGGCGCTCACAACGGCTCTGATTGGCCGCTGGCCGGGTCTCTGTCTACTGCTTCGCGGGTAACTGCGGACCTCGCGGAGGATCCCAATGGCTAGAGTAGCAGAATTCCAAGCCAGGAATTTATCCGAAGATCTCATTACTAATCCAAAAAAGTTCTGGTCGTATATCAAAGTAATAAGAGGCTCTCGTAAGGTTATGCCGTCACTGATTAAAGAAAATGGTGAATTATCAGAAACAAGCGTAGAGAAAGCAGAAATTTTGAATGATATATTTAAAAAGGCTTTCACGATAGAAAACTCAGAGGAGATACCGATATTTAACAATCGTACCGACAAAATTATGAATGATTTCGCTCTTGATGTCGAGGGAATAACTAAACTGCTTATGAATGTAAAAACCAATAAGGCTCCCGGACCAGACAGTATTCCTACAAGATTCTACTCAAGATACGCAAAGGAAATTGCACCGTATTTGATGAAATTGTATACCGTCTCTCTGGATCAAGGAAAAATACCAGCCGAATGGAAGACCGCTATCGTAACTCCAGTGTTTGAAAATGGGAATGTTAATGATCCTTCGAATTATAGGCCGATCTCGTTAACTTCAATATTTTGCAGGATTTTAGAACATATCATCTATTCAAATGTCATGCGGTTCTTGGATGAAGGTGAGCTTTTAAATCCAAATCAACATGGATTCAGAAAAGGCCGATGCTGCGAAACATAACTTGCACTTCTAATTCACGACTTGTGCCGAATTATAGATGAGCAATCCCAGGTTGATTTGGATCTATTAGACTTTAAAAAAGCTTTCGACACTGTGCCTCACACTAGGTTACTTAGGAAACTTCGCGGTTACGGCATATCTAGACAAATATGCGACTGGGTTGCAGACTTTCTGAAGGGCAGAACACAGTGTGTAGTTCTCGACGGTGAGCGTTCATCACTTACTGAAGTGGGGTCTGGAGTTCCCCAGGGAAGCGTGTTAGGGCCACTGTTGTTTCTCATATACATCAATGATCTATGCGACATAATAGGGGGGATGAAAAGATTATTTTCCGATGATGCTATAATTTATCGCGAAATCAAAACCCAGGACGACTGCGCTTTGTTGCAAGACGATATTATGAAAATAATTGCGTGGTGTAAAGATTGGCAGTTGGAGTTAAACGCTAAAAAGTGCCAAGTCATGCGTGTAAGTAAAAAGGTGACACCATTTAACTATGAATATACGATTAATGGCACTGTCCTTAGAACGGTAGATTCCGCTAAATACCTAGGGGTAACAATTCGTAATAATTTGTCTTGGAATGAGCATATCGAGAATGTAATGGGAAAAGCAAATCGTATGCTCCGATTTCTAGGTCGTAATTTAAATCAATGCACTCAGGAAGTTAAATCGATTGTATACAAGTCACTAGTACGTCCTCACTTAGAGTATTGTTGTTCTGTATGGGGGCCCCATCAAAAGGGGTTAATGGAGGCTTTAGAGAAGGTCCAAAGAAGAGCCGCCCGATTCGTGACAGGTATATATAGTTGGAGGGAAAGCGTAAGTGCGATGTTGAAGGAGTTAGGTTGGGAAGACCTGGAACACCGAAGGCGTTGCTCTCGACGGAAGCTAATTGAAAAATTCACGACAGATGTATTTCGGAATGACAGTCAGGAAATATTGCTACCAGCAACATTCATATCTCGAAATTACCGTGAAAATAAGATAAGAGAAATCAGGGCCAGAACCGATTCATTTCTGTACTCATTTTTCCCACGAGCGATTAGGGAATGGAATAGAAAGTATTTACCGGGCGAGTAAACTTAAAATCCGACAGGAGTAGCTTCCGATAAAGCACTCCAGCCATCCTGATCTGGGTTTTCCATGGTTTTCCCAGATCACTCCACGCGAATGCGGGGATGGTTCCTCACAATAGCCCATAGGCGCCTCCTGCCATATCCCTTATAACCCTTCCAAACCATAACCCTTTTCGATAGGTGCAATGCACCCTCCGCCACACACTTTTAGTGAATCGCGGAGTAATAATAATAATAATAATAAAATAATAAGCAGCGCCACAG
The DNA here is from genome assembly GCA_031002005.1 of Vandiemenella viatica. Lineage (NCBI taxonomy): Eukaryota > Metazoa > Arthropoda > Insecta > Orthoptera > Morabidae > Vandiemenella > Vandiemenella viatica. The sequence goes on from JARYHS010012166.1 coordinate 11,323, forward strand.
CTAGCGAGCTGGCCTCACGTTGCAAGGGTCGCCGGTTCGACTCCGGTCGAGGGCACAGGTGCTTTTAATTAAGTGTTGGGTCTGTCCTGTGTTCTCCACACTGACAAGGGGCACATTTGATCTCGAACGCTCTGAACCGCACGTAAACATGCTTAGAATAACAAGCGATCATAAACAAAACAGTGGTTCGTGTCATTTCCATGAAAAACTTTCCATTCTACCTCAAGTAACATACTGATTTTGTAAGACTATAATGTTCCAAACCACAAATGAAGACACATGATCGTTATTTCATCATGAACCTTCAGTCTGTGATTTACAATCAATTTTCTCTACCTAAGAATAAGCCTATGTTGCAATATACTTGGCGAATGCCAGGTTAAGACACTGACATACCAACACCATCATTTAAAAATTGGAAAATTTGATATTGGACTGCATGAATACGAAAGTGATTTGGAATGTGATAACGTGACTTTAGGAGGTCTACACATTGTTATCTTCCACTTCGTTTTAACCACTTCATCGAAATCCCGCATCTGCACTTTGAGGACTAATATAAACACTATCAGGTGTGTAGTACTGTTGTATATACGTGTCTTCCGCTATATTAAGTACATTAAGCTGAGAGTTTTGGTACTGTTGATTGAAAATGTAATGATACACTGACGTCATTGAATTACGTATAATTTCCTTCATATGGTATTGATATGATGTTACTTTGTTTCTCGCTACTAAAATGTTACTTGAGGTAGAATGCAACGTTTTACATGGAATTGACACTACTGTTTTGTTTATGATCGCTTGATTTCTAAACATGTTTTCGTGTGGTTCCGAGCGTTTGAGGTCAAAGGTGTCCCTTGTGAGAAGTAAATTCTAAACTACGATTCATAGGTCGTATTTTGAGAAGCTGTAATGCTCATACAAAGGAAAAAGCGTACAAAACACTAGTGCGTCCGCATTTGGAATACTGTTGTGCAATTTTGGATCCGTATCGCAAGGGATTGATTGACACGTTAGAGAAAGTACAGAGGAGAGCCGCTCGATTCGTGACTGCTAGTTACAGTCCTTACGTAAGTGTCACAGAGCTGATACGTGGGTTGGGCTGGGATTGTTTGGCGGACAGACGACGTCGTTTCCGTTTGAATTTGTTGGAGAATATGCGAAAATCTTTAATTTACGAGTGCAACGAAATACTTCTTTCGCCAACCTATTTAGGTCGCAATGACAGGAGGGATAAGATTCGAGAAATAAGATGCCGTACTGATTCATTTATGTATTCCTTCTTTCCTCGTTCTGTTCGGGATTGGAATGCACAGAATTAGGATTGGTGCTTAGCACCCTCTGCCACCCACAGTATTTGTGATTTGCAGAATATAGATGTAGATGTAGAAACAATAATGACAATGATAAAGTACATATACACTAGGAGAAACAAAATAACACGGTTGTTAGTAGCTGTATGGCTGTCAAGGCAGAAAGCCAATTTAAAAAATTAAAAAAGAAATTAAAAAAGAAACTCCTTTATCATAATTATCATTGAAACTCTCGTCAACTACATGAAGAAGCCAAATACAGTGGTGCTGACAATTCGAGTGATATTTAACAACAGTACAGAAGAAATTATTGCACAATGGGAAAAAAATATAAGTCGTTTTTGGAGAAGGATGCCTGTATAACACGATATTACTTTGCGGGTTTTGGCTGCCGCAATGTTGTTGTTAGTGTCAACGTTTCGGCACACAACCTGGGACCTTGCTCAGGACTATTTATCCCGTAGCGTACATACATCATGCTAACGTGAGTGTATATGGAAATATTGGTGTTTGTTTATTACGTCTATGATTTTGTATGAATAACTATTATACTTGTATTGGTTTCAGAGCAGCTCTGTCATCAAGCAGTAAGGCGGGCCGTATGGGATGCGGTGACAAATAGAATGTATTGTACGAAGAAAAGAACGGATGGGAAACAAATGATGCGAGTCATGTGTTTCTGAAGGTGACAAAAGAATGTTAAATAAATAGTCTTTAAGTTACGAGAAGTATGATTGTAATATGGAAGAATTTGAGTGTGATAGAATTGTATTGGAAGCTGCTAAATAAATGTGAAGCTTAGTGAAGATCGAAGTTATTAATGCTGGTGAAAAAATTGATGAATCTCCCCAAGTAGACGAGACAGTGGAAAGATGGAGTATAATTATTTCGTTTCAGGTAAAGGCAAATGCTCTTAACAGGAAATACGACTGAAGACTGCACATCAGAAGTTGGATGAAGAATAAAAAACGATTCAGAATATTTTATTTGGCAAGAGGGTACAGAAAAAGAGGTAATGGGAAATAATTGTAATTGTAGCGAAACACGATATAGAGTAATAATGTTTGTGTAGTATACGATTAACTAAGTGAAAAGTAGACTATGTTCAAAAGGCTCCTTAAAACAAATGAATAGAGAGTTTGAATCTTACACCTTCTCGTCGCTAACCAGCTCACTGGAATTGTTCTGGAAATACAACATTGCCTCTGGAGAAAAACCGAAACACTCCTAGCTCGCCGGCCGTTAACAGCGGATACGTCAGCCGGAAATAGCGTTGAGGATAGCCTCAGGTTGGGTGCCGAAACTTTGGCAATAGCAACCTCATTGAGGCACCGCAAAAGTAAATGGAATTTTAAAAACTAGACAGTAAAGTTTACACGTGTTACATTAGAACAAGATTTGGTTAAAAAAAGGATACAGAGATTTCTATTTTGGAAATGTTAAAACAAATGAATTGCTCTGTCTAAAGTTATGGAACCGAATTTCGTTCTGTTGGAAAATGAAAATATTATTTTACAGCTTAGTAACATACTTAAAAAGGAAATGGTGAAACGTTTAATGTGGAGTGTTGGACAGATGAGAGCAGATACATGGACTTGGAACATCAACATGATCGAGTAACTGAAATGGAAGTGTAGGATGTGAAAAGAGGAAGTCCTGGGATAAGTAGATGAAAAAAGGAGAATGCATGCAAAGATTAGTAACAAAATTATGGAAAGGATTTGGTACAGTATAAGGAAGGATCATTTGTTGAAATCGTCGATAGAAGAAAAGTTGCAAATGGTGAATATTGAGATATTGAAGAAAGGTATGCGGGATGTAGGGAGTAAATAGAAATTTCTGCTTCTGGCTTTAAGCCTCGTTGACGTCGAATTCAGTAGATGCGAGAAAGGAACGGGAAGGGATTATGCCATGGCCTTTTGAAGGAAACATCCCGGCATTCTGCTGGAATGATTTGGATAAACCATGGAAAGCAAAATTTGGATGGCCGGACGGGCATTCGAACCCACGTCCTCCCGAATGAGGAGCCAGCTTTCATAATGAAACATACCCTTTATCGATCGTGAGATCATGGTCTGCACGTCAAACGAATCACTAGTATTTTCAATTTTAAAAATTATATCTCAAACAAAACGACATTTTCCCAGTTACTGTTTTGATATATGTATAACTAATGCGGTGCTGTCATCTCTACGCGACCCCTAAAATTCCATGATTGATTAGTAGCCATCCATAAATCACGTCCACAAATTTCATTGATTTTTGCCGACCCCGTCCCTATTATCTGTCACGCGACGTAACTCTTTTTGCAACCCCCCTCCCTCCCCACCACAGTTGTTACATAACAAATTT
>JARYHS010012167.1:0-17948 GCA_031002005.1 Vandiemenella viatica
GCTTTTTAAATACTTAGATTACTCATGGTCTCTGCTGCAATCACGAATGCCAATTGTAATTCCAACTTAGGCTAAATTTCATTAAAACTTTCGCTACTGTAGCTACCTGACCAAAGTTAATACATTACTGCTTACTTGATTTCTACGTACAGGCCCCTTCAGTTAATGGTTCATATTCACTGTACGTGAATTATTAGGTTATTTAAAGTAGACATCAGACCAAATATATCACCGAATCGAGTATTCTGGCAATTCATTTCTTCGAAGTTCCTGAACTATTTAAAAATCCTCAATCTGTATTAAGTTATCTGGTCGTTACAGAAACTATGACCAAAATTACAGCAGTAAAAACTAACGCCATACTTTCGAATCAAAAAAGAATTATTCAAATTTTGCAGAGTGATCTTTTAGAGTCAAGTTTGTATTTCATCAACTTCGAGTCTACGACCATTAAAACAATTATACGACAGCGCGATCGTCCGTATTTAATACGTCTATTAATACTTTTTTTATTAATTTTCATTCGGCTATATAGGCCATACAGCCAGCTCAATGTCATTATTTTTTACTCTACTAGTGTTTCAATTTCATCAGTAAAAAGTTGAAACTAAGTATGGACACGAACACTACAGGAATGACACAACACTGAACACCCATGCCCTCGGCAGGATTCACACCGGCTACCTTCGGCACGTGATTCTAGTACGTACTCTAGCCCCTACGCTACCGAGGCCGGCCTATTAATACTTCTGAGTTCTTCAAGGACAAGAGAGTTTATTCACCCTAATGCTGAAACACAGGTCGAGTCTGAATTTGGTAGGATCAGGTCAACCTGTCGTAATCTTTACCCTACCTTGTAGAACAAAAATATCACGAACGTACACTAGTAATTAATACTAGGAGATTAGTTAAAATTATTGAGCCTAAAATGTGATTACCTTATATTCTGTTCACCCTCAACTGGCTGCTCAAGGTAATGGTCACCCCCACCCCCGCTCCACACCTCATCACCCCCCCCCGGTTCCTACCCCTCCGAGCTGCCATTGTGTCCTTGTAGAGCTGTGGCAAATTTGACATCGGATGATTTTTCCCCCTACACGCAGGGATAAGGGCAGAAGAGTGGGGGATAGAGCAGTTTGACATTGAGCCGCCTCTGCTTAAATGAACGAACTGTATTGTGAAATTCCTCGGAATATATTTCTTCTGTATTGGGTCCCCTAAAAAATGATTAACGGTTGCATTGGAGAAGGTCCAAAGAAAAGCCACCCGTTGAGTGACACTTATACATAACTGGAGGGAGGTGTAAATATTACGTTTAAGGACTTGGATTGGGAAGACCTGAAACACCATAGGCATCGCTCTTGTGGGACAGTATTGGGAAGTTCATGACAGAATTATTCCAGGTGACATTAAACACATGTTACTGTAACTAATTTTCGTATCCAGAAGTCACTCTGAAATTATGACCAGAATTTTTTTCAGAAAGAAAACTTAGAATCCGGTAGGTGTAGTTCACGTCATTAAATGCAGGAAGTATGATCCTGTTTTTTTTTTTTTTCAATAGGAAATCCTTAACTCAAAGAACTTATGCCACGTTTACACGATGCTAGTTGGTTGTCTTGGGTGCGCGCGCAACACTTGATAGTCACACTTTTCGTGTCAATAGGATCAAGACTTTTTTTTTTTTTTTTTTTTTTTTTGTAACTGCTTTACGTCTCATTTTAACATCGAGGTCTTTAGAGACGGGAAAGGATGGGGGGCAAGGATGGGGCAAGGAATGGGAAGGAATTCGGCCATGGCCTTTTGAAGGAAGCATCCCGGCATTTGCCTGGAGTGATTTGGGGAAAACCATGGAAAACCCAAATCTGGATGCCCGGACGGGGATTAGAACCGCCGTCCTCCCGAATGCAAGGCGAGAACGCTAACCGTTACACCGCCGCGCTCGGTGGGATCAAGACAGCCAGTTGGCTGTGGATAGTCGACTCGGTTCATGACCAACTTTTCACGTGCGCTTAGAACAAACAAAATGTTTTGAGTAATATCGAACCGCCTACGATACTACGACGCAATGGCCTAATTGCCCAATATAATATTTGTTACAACTTGGACCTCCCCATCCATGACGATAGGGAAACCAAATTTCAGTGAACTAGTGTAGAAACTGTAAAACAACTTATATCTAACAATTTTAACCGGAGAGGTAAATTATTCATCTTTTCTCTTGGTAACTTATTCCAATCCCTGACACCCTTACCCAAAAAAGAGAATCTTCCTACACACTTGTGCCTGAAATCGAGTTCCAGCTTGTAGTGATGGTCATCTTTTCCCTTCAATGCATTACTTTTAACTCTTACACCAATATCTTTCCATGCCTCATCAACAATATACGACTTGTACACTCCCATGACCCTCTTCACCCTCCTCCTGCTTTCCAATGAATTCCAGCTCTTTTATCATGTCTGTTACTGATTGTATTCTGCGGTAATTTCCAGAAACAAATCTAGCAGCCCTTTTTTGCACCCTCTCCAACTCCTGCATTTGATACGTAAACTGTAGGTCCCATACTACACTACCATATTCATACAATGGTCAGACCAAAGTTTTGTAACCAATTCCTTTACTTCTCTAGTACATCCACTCATCACTCTCTCCAACAAGTGCAGAATTTTGAAACTTGTTCCTGCTACTTGACCAATGTGTCCTGCCCAGTTAAGGTTGTTATTAAATGCCAAGATATTTACGTTTCAAGTCTTCAGCAAGCAGTTCTTTCCCCACCTCATAATCATAATCAAACTTTTGTTTTCTATTTGTGTATCTAATAAACTGACTCTTCTTTGCATTTATCTTCAACCTATGTTTACAACTCAACTAGATATCCTGTCCAGATCACCGTGCAGGTGTTTACAGTTGAAGTGAACTACACTTAATGGTTCCTTGAGGTTTATTACTATGTACACAAAACACTGGTAAACAATAACAAATGTGGTACAGTTAGCGGATGACCGTCGAGAAATTTAGCCTGGTCCTGATCCGGGGTAGAGAGACGGCTTCTACTTCTCGCGAACTTCCGGTGGTCTTCTGTAGTTGAAGCTGGTTCCGCGGTCAGGCCGGAACTGGCGGTGGAGTGGCCGGCTACGCTTATATAGGCGGCCTGGCGCAGGAATTCCGTTGTGTGGTAGTACGGCGACCTCTGTAAGAAATAGTCCCACTTAGCTTCTAGATGATTCTATTTGTTTTCCTGGTTTGTTTTGATGTCTCTGCGCCTGTTTGGAGTCGTATATGTATCCCGGCGTGCAGGCGCGTTGTGTGTGAGGTCTGCCTGGCAGGGGCCTTTACTGGCAGACTGAACATACCTCCCTCCCGGGGGGGGAGGGGGGGAAGCGATGTCTGCGACGTCTGCGAGGTCGTCTGCCGCGGCGCCCTGGAGCAGACTATGAAGGCTACCTCCAGGGGAGTACGGAGCTGTTCCCCCTGGCGATGCGAGCCGACCTGCGTCGTGGTGCAGGTTGTGGTGGAGGTACTTGTGGAGCTAACGGCATCGGTTCGTCGGTGTCGATGGCCGGGGGCTGTACGGGGGGCGCTGAAGATGGTCCTCGCAGGTGGTCGAGAGGCTGCGGCTGAAGGGTGTCGGAGCGACCGACAGGTTGTGGCGTCGTTGGTGGCGCTGTAACTGTCCCTGAGCAACGGTTAGACGGCAGGAGTGGTGGAGGTGGCAGGGAAGGAGAGGAAGAAGTGGATGGCCGTGCCGTGGTGGAAGAGGACGGTGCCGTGGGGTAGCGGGGACGTAGTTGGTTTCGATGGCGTCGCACTATCCGGCCATCCAGGCTGACGTCGAACAGTTGGCGGCCCCGGGGCCGCTGGATGACCCCCGGAAGCCAACCGGCCCGGGAGCCAAACCCGCGGGCCCAGACTAGGGAGCCCGGGGTGAAACGGAATGGGCCCGAAGGTACCTGTACTTTGGGCGGGGGTAAGAGGAGATGGAGGAGAGTGCGAGGTTGGCGGCCATGTAGCAATTCCGCCGGGCTTTTGGCCCCCACTGGAGTGGTTCGATAGGAACTGAGGAAGAGTGTCAATGCCTCTTCGAGTTTGTGACTTGTGGTGTATTTGGTCATTTGGGTTTTGAATGTTCTGACTAGCCGTTCCGCCTCCCCGTTAGATTGGGGGTGGAAGGGCGGGGTGAGGAGGTGTTGGATATTGTTGGCGGTACAGAAGGATAGGAATTCCCGACTTCGAAATTGCGGTCCGTTATCTGTGATGATAGCGTATGGTAATCCTTCGATGGAAAAGATCTTCGTGAGGGCTGAAATGGTGACCTCTGTGGTGATTGTGGAGCAACGGACGACATATGGGAAGTGGGAAAAGGCATCCGTCACTAGGAGCCACTGGTGGCCTAGGAATGGGCCAGCGAAGTCGAGGTGAATGCGTTCCCAGGGTCCGGACGGTGCCGGCCAGGAAAGGAACTTTTGAGGGGGGCGGGGCAGTTGTTGGGCACAGATGGTACAGCGCCGCACCATCTTCGTGACATCCGTGGTAAGGCCGATCCAGAATACATGGCGTCTGGCAAGGGATTTGGTGCGGGCAATTCCCCAGTGTCCTTGGTGGAGAGTTTGGAGGATTTTCGGTTGTAGGGATCTCGGAACGACGACCCTCGGGGTGGAATTTGGTTCTGTGCGGAGGAGCACTCCCTCTACTACTGAGAGCTGGTGGCGGATGGAGTAGTAGAACTTGAGGTCTTGATGATGGCGTGGAGGGGAACGTGTTTGCCACCCGTGTTGGATGTGGTGTCGGATGACACGGAGGAGGGGGTCCTCCCCTGTGGCTGCCGCGACTTTTGAGGCCGTGACTGGAAATGTCTTCAGTGCTTCTTGTATGTCATCGTCGATCTGGAACACCAGAAGTTCCGACTTGTCGAAGGCAAGGTCTGGTCCCTGCGGTAGTCTGGATAAGGCGTCTGCATTGGCATGCCTGGAGGTGGTACGGAAATGCATGGTATATCTGAACTGTGACAGGAATAGTGCCCAACGCTGGATGCGGTGGGATGTTTTGGTAGGCAGACGTGTGGACGGATCAAATAGTGATAGGAGTGGCTTGTGGTCGGTAATGAGATGAAAAGAAATCCCATATAAAAGGGAATAGAATTTGGAGCAGGCAAAAACAATAGCTAGCGCCTCTTTCTCGATTTGAGAATATTTAAGCTGAGCAGCCGATAGGGCTTTGGAGATGTAGGCTACGGGGCGTTCCGTGCCATCTGGTAATTTATGAGACAGAACTGCCCCCACACCGTAATCGGATGCATCTGTGGCAAGTATCAAGGGGAGGTTTGGAGTGTATGGCATGAGGCATGCTGCGGACTTGAGCTGCTGTTTAAGGTGTGGAATGCGGTCTCGCAAGCTGGGGTCCAACGGAACGGGACATTCTTGCGACAGAGGTGGTACAGGGGTGCTGCCACTTGTGCTGCTGAGGGTATAAATTTTCTGTAGTATGAAATTTTGCCTAAAAAAGATTTCAACTGATGTAGATCCTGAGGCCGAGGTAAGTTGGAAATAGCGTCCACATAGGAAAATGCTGGGGAGATGCCTTCCTGAGCGATGATGTGACCCAGGTAGGAAATGGATTGTTGAAAAAATTGACACTTGGAAAGGTTGCATTTTAATCCTGCTGCACGGAGGCGGAGGAAGAGTAGGCGGAGGTTGGTCATGTGTTCGGCAGCCGAGGGTCCCGTGACGACTATGTCGTCGAGATAGTTGATGCATCCCGGAATATCCTGGAGAAGATGTTCGAGATACCGTTGAAAAATCGCTGGAGCACTGGCCAAGCCGAACATGAGCCGGTTGAGTTGGAAGAGGCCAGAGGGAGTGTTGATGACTGTGTATTGTCGGGACTGGATATCCAAAGGGATTTGAAGGTATGCTTCTGCCAGGTCAATTTTTGTAAAGTAGGTACCTCCTGCTAGTTTACGGAAGAGGTCGTCCGGTCTCGGAAGTGGATAGTCGTCTACCAGCAGATGCGGGTTGACGGTGGTCTTAAAGTCACCACAGAGACGTAAGCGGCGTCCTGGCTTCTGAACTATGACCAACGGCGTGGCCCAGGGGCTGAACCGCACCGGCTGGAGGATCCCTTCGTCTTGGAGACGTTGAAGTTCTTCCTGAAGTGGTTGTTGAAGCGCTACGGGTACCTGGCGTGCCCGGAAGTATCGAGGCCGTACGTCCCGGCCGAGTTGGAGTGATGCTTCGAAGTCCTTTGCACAGCCGACGCCTGGTGAGAACAGGTTCTGAAACTCGGTGCAAAGGGCGTCCACTTCAGGAAAAGGAACATGCTGAGATACGAGGTGTATGTTATCCTCAATTGAAAATCCGAATAAGCGGAAAGCGTCCAGTCCAAATAAGTCTGCTGTGAGAGAACTGTTAACTACTAAAAAGGGGACTGAACGATGTACAGACTTATACATGACGTTTGCTGTGAATTGTCCCAGGAGTGCTATTTCCTGTTTGTTGTATGTCAGGAGGCGCTTGGGGGCCGGCGAGAGGGGGGGCGAGCCAATTTGCACATAAGTAGTATAATTAAGCAATGAGACTGCTGCTCCTGTGTCGACTTGTAGGCGCAGGGGCTTGCCATTGACCGTAACGTCAATAAAAAGTTTGGATGCTGTGGAAGTGTCTACCTGATTGATATCCATAGGTGCGCCGCTCAACCTGTCTTGGTAAGACCCTGGGCGGCGAGAGCCGGGATTGGCATTGGTGGTGTTGGTGCGGCAGACGGACGCCAGGTGTCCTTCCTTGCCGCAACGTGAGCATTCAGCCCAACGATCCGGACAATTTTCCCTCTCATGTGCTGAATAACAGGCGGGGCAGGAGGGTAGGCGGAGCGGGCTGCGGCGTCGGCGCTGCGGGATCCGCTGCTGCTGCCGAGACTTGGTGCCCCTGCCGGAACGGGCCGGTTCGATGTCCTTCTGAGGAAGCGGTCCCCGGTTGTGGTGTCGGGAGGAGCGCGACTGGGAGCTCTGGATGGCGGCGACGTCCTGTGTGTCCTCTACGTCGGTTCGGATTGCGGCCACATCCGCCCAGGACTCCAGGCGGCGATCTGCGGCCGTAGATATTTCGAATTTGTAGGCAAGTTCGATGACCTGCTCCAGGGATGGGTCCTCTAACTTGAGTCATGCCGGAGTGCGGCATCTGGTGCAGCCTGTATGATGTGATCACGCACCATGTCGTCGGCGTAGGATTCGTGGGAACAACGAGTTTGAAACTTACATTTTCTGCTAAGGCCTTGGAGTTCGGCCGCCCACTGGCGATACGTCTGATCGGGCTTCTTCCGGCATTGATAGAATTCGACGCGGGCCGCGACGACATGGTACCGGCGTCTGTAGTATGCATTCAGTGTCGTACAGATGGTCGTGAAGGTGAGGGTGTCGGGGTCTTGTGGCTGAAGTTTGGTGAGCAAGACATACATCTTCGATTGGTTCCAGGAAAGGAAATATGCACGCTGGTCTTCTTCTTTGGATATGTGATGAATTGCGAAGTGTTGTTTTATGCGCTTCTCGTAGGTCTCCCATTCTTCGACGTCGTCGTTGAATGCTGGGAACGGAGGCGGGGCCGTGGGTTGGCGGAGATTCCTGACTTCCGCAATCAGTTGTCTCTGAGATTCGAAGAACTGATGTAGAAGTCCTTGGAGGAACTGTTGCCATTCCGTAGGTGCTGCTGGCGTAGCCATGATGGTCGAGAGTTCTTATCCCAACCTTGTCGCCACTGAAGTGAACTACACTTAATGGTTCCTTGAGGTTTATTACTATGTACACAAAACAACTGGTAAACAATAACAAATGTGGTACAGTTAGCGGATGACCGTCGAGAAATTTAGCCTGGTCCTGATCCGGGGTAGAGAGACGGCTTCTACTTCTCGCGAACTTCCGGTGGTCTTCTGTAGTTGAAGCTGGTTCCGCGGTCAGGCCGGAACTGGCGGTGGAGCGGCCGGCTACGCTTATATAGGCGGCCTGGCGCAGGAATTCCGTTGTGTGGTAGTACGGCGACCTCTGTAAGAAATAGTCCCACTTAGCTTCTAGATGATTCTATTTGTTTTCCTGGTTTGTTTTGATGTCTCTGCGCCTGTTTGGAGTCGTATATGTATCCCGGCGTGCAGGCGCGTTGTGTGTGAGGTCTGCCTGGCAGGGGCCTTTACTGGAGACTGAACAATAAACTCTCGGGTTTGTAGGTGTGTGCAAGCTGAGAGCTTCGGAAAAAACAAAATATTCTTACTCACAACAAAGGAACATAAAATTCAAGTGTTCCCTCACAGATCATTTAACAACTATCTAGAAGTATTCTTATATAGCAGTTCCCTAGCCATCGGCGTAAGAGCCACCTTAAGATGTCCTATTGACAACTGAGATAACTGTGTCACAATACTCGTAGATAATTTTGAACAATTTTAAAACAAATTTGTTTTGATCTAGTTTTACCATACCTTTTTAGAGGAGACGTTATCAATACTGTCCTTTATCAATAGGGGAATCGTACATCATGTCATTTTAATTAGAAATATAATATTACTAACTAAAGTCCAGCTAAATACTGTCTTCTACGACAGCAGAAAGTGATGCCACATGCTGTCTAGACTCAAAAATCGCTGATGGCTTGTCTTGTAGAGAATCGATCTAATCAAACCTTACTTACCCGCTTTGAAAAAACTTTTATCAATAAATTTAACATCTAAAAACACTGGTGGAAATTAAAATCCCAACACCAAGACGACGGATTATGATAGATGAATGAAATTTGACACCAAGTATTCTCACATGAAGAGTATTAAATGATTAAAAATTGAAAGTTTTATATGTAATAGTATAAGAATTGTGTGGCTATTTATTATGCAAATTGCCATGTTTTTTAGCGCAAAAGTGGTGAAAAGTGTTGTGTGAAAGTTCGTGTTGTCCAAATATTCCAAGGTGAAGAGTGACAACCCTCTACACCCGAACATCTAATTGTGACAGATGTCATAAAATTCGCACGTTTAAAATGGGTGCATCATTTCATGAAATCTCCGAAGGATTGGCCGTGGTGTAATGTCAGTATACAAACTTGTTGCTCATGGATGAAACAGAGCTATAATACTCCTAGAGCAGTCACAGGTCCATAAAGATGTACAACAACACGTGAAACCGCCAAATTGTGTGGATTACTGTTGCTTGCAGACGGATGACTGCAGGCCAGATCCAAGAATGGTTACAGAGATATTCACCCTTCCCCCCGATGATTGTGATTGCTTGAAGCTTGGTTACGCTCTGCGACCGCTATGCAATGTGTTTCATTAACCTGATTTCATTTCCAGCATCTTCTAATCTTGTGTGATGCAAAACCCAAATTGATACATGAGTGTCGTACATTTGTTTTTAGAGACGAGTCTCGATTCTGTCTGTGGCAAAGTGATAACTGAGAACATGTTCTCAGGCGTAGTGGAGAACCGGATTAGCCTACTGCGATTTCAGAACATCACACTGGTGCAGCCACTGGTGTCATGGTTTGACGGCAATCAGTTTCGACAGCAGGACTGAGTTGGTTGTTGTTAAAAGTACAATGACAGCCCACCACTACGTGGACGGGGTGCTTCAACGTTCATGTTACCCTTCAAGTCCACCATCCAAATCGCATTTTCTAATAGGATGATGCCCGTCCTTATACTGCGGCCAAAGCAACACAAACCTAGCAAGGGGATAAAATTACAATTTGGACTGAACGGTCCGCAGATTTGTCTCCAACAGAGCATATCTGTGATGCCAGGAGTAAAGACATTACATCACATGCATTTAATTATCTTTTTTTTTCTGGTTATGACTTTGGATATATCTACAAAGTTTCCTAAAATTCCACCATTCCTGTCTGGCTATTGGATTTTAATTTCTGCAGTGTAGCTTTTAATGCAACCACAATGTGAGTGCATCCATAATCCAACATCGTCGTGGTAGCGGCAACCTAGCATTGTCGAGCTACGCGAGTGCTGTTCGATCAGTACACAAATTGTGTATGACATTGAAATAACAAAATAATAAAAAAAAGAATAATATAAAGAAATTTTTTAAAAGTTCATTACTCGTTTGGTGAAATTGCCTATTAAATAATGTGTACAGTATAAATCAAAGAGAAAACATTTTAGTTAAAAAAATTTAAATAGATTTTAATTTTTTAAACATTTTTGAAACATACATACTAGCGAACTCTTTATTATCCAGTTCAAAAAATGCATACATTTTTGTCGATAAAAATTGTCTGTTGGAGTATCAAATTTATTAAAATATTCATTTAGTTATTTTTTTAAAGAATCATAAGAACTTCAGAAAGGTCACTACAGTTTTCCTGTAAACATTTTAAGAATTTTTGGACCAATAGTTACAAAAATAAGGGAGGATGGTTTTTTATGGTTCTTGGTCAAAAGCTTCCAGAAACATGGAATAAATATTAAACGCAAGCATTTTTTAGAGTCCATAGGTTGGTTGCTTCCAGTTTATCCCCATGGAAATGTCGCAACCCATGGTTATTTCGCCAAGAAATAAGTAATTGTAAAGAATTAACCAGGACGGCGAGCTTGCGCTGTTAGGAAACACCGGGAGGATATTGCCCTGGGAAGAAGTCGAAACTGCACCTTGGCCGAAGCAAAGTGGGTCAGATGACCGCACAGGCAAGGCTCAGGACTGGCCGAAACTGCCCCCCCCCCCCACCCCACGACTGGAACGATGGTGGGAGATCGGGGTTTACAGCCCCGGGAAAAACTCGCTGTGGGGATCTCTCTATCACTATTACGCATGTAACCAGCTTGCGGCGTCTAAGTAGAAGAGGAACCACCAGCCATCCGCCAATCTTTGGCATGCATCGAAGGCAGCCATCGTGCAGAAGCTGCCAGTAAGAAGATCAGCTCTATTGGGGGTAAACGGTTGGCTATGGAGAGAAATATATGAGGCCTTGTGGAGGAAGGCTACCTTGTTCAGGGGTTTTAATTGAATAAAATGCACTGGTTCGTATATCTGTTATTTTGCACCATACTCATTCATCTGAGTCATTTTATATCATTGTGCAAATATTGAAAACTGAACCTTATAAAATGACATTGCACGCTAATGTTATTTTCCTATAATGATTCTATAATGAAATTTGCATCCTAAGTACAGGTCGGCTTCCGCTCCCAATCCATACTTGTGGTCGCATCAGCCAGATATATTTACTCAGCCCTGACTGATCATGACAAGGATGACTACAAATATTGTGGAATAAAATCATTTTTTGAGCTCTCCCCCTCCCCCTCCCCTCATCGATGATTTTTTTCCAAATTGTAAGTTTAATTGTGCTAAGGTTAATTGGAACTGGCTTTGTGCGTAACTGCAAATATCTGAGGTAAAGGTTTCAGAAGTTATGGCGTACGACAGATGGATAAATGAGCGAATCCGCAAGGTTTCCATTTTTCACTGAGAAGTTTCGGACACTACAAGAAACTACCCTGCTGCTAGGTCACGGATACAAGCGGGCTGTGGAGCTGCTGTTGTCGCGCGGTGCGGACGCAGGACTGCTTGACGGTCGTGGACGCACTCCGCTGCATCACGCAGCCAATGGCCACGTGGTGGCGGAGCTGGTAAAGGCAGGCGCTGACCCCAACGCAAGAGTGAAGTCCACAGGCGAGACACCACTCCACTCAGCGGTCCGAGACGTGAGGGGCAGGTAGTGTACCTAACTGTATTGCATAACCTCATCCGATTAATCTTGCTCGAAGGGAAAAAAAAGGCTGCACGAATATAATTCCAAATACTTACAGAATTATTTTTATTTAAAAGAGATTTTCCTCATTACAGAGGTTTTACTCCAACTTGACAATGAAACTTGGAACACAGAACTTGACCTCATCTTCTCAAATATTTCGATCTTGTATATCTTCCTCTTCTGCACGAAACTTCTCATTCCTATTTGTACACTTTGGAGCCAGGTAAACATGGGCCGTCCTCTTTTCCTCCTTCCTATAACTTCCCATTCTTGAACAAGTTTTGCTAATCTAATATCTTCCATTCTTCTTACATGGCCGTACCATTCCAATCTTTTTCGTTCTATAACCTCATACATTTCTTCTTTCACTTCCATTGCCCTTATAATTTCAGAATTCCTTACTTTTTCTTTTCTTGATATTCTTAATCATCTCCAGAAATCCATTTCTACTACTTTCAACTTCTTAATATGTTTTTGAATGGTGGTCAGGTTTCTGATCCATATAAGATTATACTTTCCAATAATGATTTAAATATAATTCTTTTTGTTCTATCATAACATTCTTGCTCCATAGAAGTGAATTGAGCATACCAATTACTTTCCGGCCATTAGCAATTCTTTTATCAACTTTCATATTCCATTTACCATCTTTTTCTAAAATTCAACCCAAATAGCAAAATGATTTACCTTTCAAATCATCCAGATCATTAGTAAGATGTTCTGTTTTTTGATAGTTAATCTTCAATTCCCATTTTTTATATTCTATTAACAGTTGATTGCATATGTAATTTGCTCCTCACCATCATGTGCTGTGGCGTACTTATAGAATTAATTATCATAATCAAGTATCTTTGAGAAATATATATTGTCAATCGGTACCGTGACCAAACTACCAGAGTAAGATTAACGTAGGGGAAAATCGGGTATCCCCGGACGGTGGGTAGCCCCCGACATTTAAAGTTCTAACAAACCAAACACGCTGCGTCGGTAAAACTTTATTGTAAATATGCATCCTGTAGTGAAAAACAAATGCAACTGAGCTGCGGCTTGGGTGCCCAGTGAGTTCCACACTAGTGTGTGTTTTGTTCCTGGAAGAAGTTTTTCGTCTCTCCTGTCAAAATTTGTTGGATATTATTTAATATGATGCGTCAGATAAACGCACAGTAACGCTTGCTCGAAAAATCCAAAGGAGCGAGATTCTAACATCTTAACCATATGAAAGATGTGGAGAAGACAAAAATGTAAAGGTAATGCAAAGGGCGAAGCGAAAAAATAAATAGTTAAAGATACTATAAAGACGTTTAACAAGAAGAAAAGTATTCAAAGTCTTTCCGAAGCAAATGAAGAAAAACAGACATCGTACATGAAGAAATTTTTGAGGAAGACTGGATTCAATACTATGAAGCAAAGACAGGCTCCATGAAGATTGTGTTTATATAGATTCTTCAGATATCCATTATTACTGTGATTTTTGAAAGGCCAAAAATCGATTAGGTCACCATTTATTACTGTGTCCGGGGCTACCCTACAACTTTTGTGTTTCCAAAAATTAAGGAGAAAGTGTTTTCTATTTAATTCATTGAAAAACATATTACGATTGCTAACTTCAAATTAATATGACTGCAGTACCCAGTTTAATTTTAAGATTGAAATAAAGACAGAAAATGTGTTTCTTTTATTTTTATTTGCAATTAATTTTGTGTGTCCGGGCTACCCGAAGTTCCCCAACTATTTTACAGCTTTTTTTAAGAAAGAAAAAAACAAATTAACAATGAATACAAAATTTAACACTGAGAATATTCAATCATCAATATTATTCTTGCCAGGTGTAGAGATAACTTTGATCTAATTATACTATTCTCCTTGACCTTGAGCTGACTTAGAATTTCATTTGATTGTTTAGCAGAAATTTTACTACGACTGTATATAGGCATCAGACCTTCATGGCTGCTAAGTAAATTACAGTTTATAGATTTATTTGTGTTAAGGCATGTTATCACTAGCGGTCAGCTCAGTTCAGCTCACGATCTAGGAATTGGCCAGTGGCGTTCACAATAGCGGTTAGGTCAGTCAGGTCAGGTCAGATCAAATCGTAGAGAGTGCCATTTCATTTCAGTTGCTTATAGGGAACAATGCCGTTTTCCTTCGCTAACGTTACTTAAAATCGCACTAATTTTGGGTGAAGAGGCTAACAATACTTCAAGATCAAAAGACAACGATTCAGGATGCATTCCGAGTTTCAAGCACAATCAGATCAAGAGAAAAAAAAATTAACCGCCGGCTATGCCATGTGAGATGAGTGGTAGAAAATGCTTTTGATATTTTAGCTTAAAGATTCCAAATTTATTTTTTAAAAAACTAATTCTGCTCCAGAATTAATTCCTAACATAATTTTAGCTACATGTATTTTGCACATTATTTAAGGAAGGATAAAATTTCATGACATATAGAAAGTGAATCTCAGGATGGACATGAGGAGCTCTTTTTTACAAATATTCTTTATTTGGGTGCTAATGTTCGTAAAGAAGCTTTTGGTACAAAATAAATTAACTACATTGGCAATATGAAAACACTGAATTCGTATTAAATTTAGCCAACTTTATAATTATCAGAATAACTTACTGTTCAAACATTTGTTTTTTTATTGCTTCCGGGCAAAAGTTTTTAGTCGTTCATCGTCCATGTTAATCTGATCTGACCTGACTGTTGCACGTTCACGCTAGCGGTCACTCAAGTCTTGACCGTTGTCGATCGGTGTCGGCGCGATTTTCAGTTTGACCTGCCTGCCCTGACCTGACCTGATCGGACCGCGTGTTGTGAATGCCCCCATTGGATTACGTGTATAGCGATTTTTTACCTGAGCTGAGTTGACCGCTAGTGTGAACGGGCCTTTTGTTTTTGCAGAATTACATCTTTAGTGCAAAATAATGATAGGGATTTAAAATAATAATGGGACTAGGTGAATATACGCGAAAAACATTCTTATTCTTTGTGAGTGTGTACTGTTATTTTGGTACATTACACTCACTGTTTCTTGTTCAGCGGAGTTACTCGTTGTCTGCTGGAACACGGGGCCGATCCTCGGATCACCGACAACGACTTTTGGACACCCCTGGATGCGGCGGCAGATAGCGTCAACGACGGCGCCACAATCTCCCTCGTCGACGCAGACGAGGCTGCTGCAGCAGGTGCAGTCTCACTTACATGAAGTAGTCATTCACTTATTCACTGAAACGTCCTCCATCTAGTGCAAAACACTATTCTAGCCACCCAACTTTAGGATTGTCCATCTTTTCCACAGCAAATGAGTTGCAACTTTATTATATACGATAGCTATTGAAATAAGAAACTCAGAATGAATCTATCACAAATATTTCTAGCCGCAACATAGTAATATACTAGCTCCGCAATAATTTTATTTACCTAACTCCTCGCATTTAAATGAATTTACTGACATCATTAATGTAGTACGAATCCACGTTTTTAATGTAAATATGAAATTCACTTTTTACTTAGTGCTTTACGCCTCGTCGACACCGAGGTCATTAGAGGCGGGATGGGACCGGGGGCAAGTAACGGAAAGGTGTTCGGCCATGGCCTTTTGAAGGTAGCATCCCGGCATTCGCCTGAAGTGGTATGGGGAACCATGGAAAACCCAAATCTAGAAGCCCGGACGGGATTCGAACCAGCGTCCTCCCGAATGCGAGGCCAGAGCGTATAAAATTCAGCGTATGTATCGGCTCAAGTCACTGCTATTCTATTAATGGAGTTTCGTAATACTGTACTACTTCTTTTAGCTCTCAATTAAATACAGCTACTTAACTCATATATTGTGTTGTGTCTGTCATTATTTAACGTAAGTTCTTTGTCAATATAAATACTTGTCTTAGATCAAGAGACCAATTAATAGGCGTCAAATTAAGTTAGAAAAGAGACACATTGTTTCAAGAATCTATTTCTTCCCAATTTCAAAAAGCTTTTTCATTATCTCGACTTAAGATTAAAAAACTACACCACAGACTGGCTTTACGTCGAACTAATTTAATCGGCTTTGGCGTACATCATAAACAATAAATATACTCTGAAAACTTGGCACCGGAATTTTATATGAATAGAATATTTGTTTGGTACTATTGTGAACTAATTAAGAACGATGGCATGGACATAAATCTCAGCCTTAAAAATATATTTCTTAAATATCGTTCATAGAATGCACTCTTCGTAAATGGTTCTCCAAACAACTGTCGTGGCACACAAAAGGAAATACTGGCGAGTATAGGAGCGTTTAATGTGTCTGAAAACTCTGAAACGAAGAGGCTCGTAGGATTTAGCTAAGCATCCTGAACGGAGATACCTTAATGGAAATTTCTAAATATTTACACGTTCGAGTGGAAAACCCAAATCCAGAAAAAAAAATGTTCTTAGCTATTTCCAAATAGCAAAATCATGCAATTTGATACTTCTGTACCCATGTGAAACTGAGATCTGAACTGTAGGAACAATATTGGATCAGAGTTACCTGCTACGTGAGATAGGTGACTACCAGCTGAAGACTCATTTATGATTAACTGTAGAATTAATAGTTCCGTTAGCCACAAGGAACATGTAATAGATCGTAAGCAAGAGCTTCCTGCATTTCATTGGTTACAAGTAGCAGTAGCAACGCTTTCTGGTTTCTACGTTAATTTCATTCCGAATGTTTTTAATTCATTTTCAAGATATTAATTATTCGCTAATTTACGGATGGAAGTGTCCAATATTTATATTAAAAGCGTAGGTCCATCTAAAAGAATTCTATAACCTGACCGTTTTTACACAAAAACACATTTCTACAGACGGTAGACACATTTACTATTAAATACACATATAAACATTATTAAAAAAACCTTGGCCTACATCCTACACAAACGTTCGTCAAATTATTAAGCAGTATTTAATAACTGAATCATTTAAATTGACTTGTAAACAACGCAATGTTTACATCCAGAATGCAGCAGACAGAAAATTGGTTTTTGCGGAAACATGTTTTGAGAGAAAGCAGAGATGTGTGGTTACGAACCTGGATACCACTAATGTAAATAGTAAGTTGTAAACAATCAGAAAATGTTTCAATTCAAATTAGGTTAAACATCATAGAATAATTTTTGTAATATTAAATATAAAATTTTAAAATAGATTCGCCGCTGATGATGCTCTGTGAGAGGCGAAACACGTACGGCTACAAAAACAGTTGCGTTGGCGTTTATTTTATCATTTAACATTTGCAGTGTGGTGCTATAGAAGTTGCTGAAAATTAAGTGGACAGTTAAAGTACGAAATGAACGGGTTTGTGATGGGTGAGGAAAGAAGTTTGTGGAAGAGTCTCACAGAAATAAGAGGCAGGATTGTAGGTGATATTCTGAGACATGCAGGATTCGTTGTCAGTAGAAGGAGCAGTCGAAGATAAGAACTGTAGAGGAAACAGAAATTATAATATAAGAAGCAGATAATTGAGGACGTGGGTTGTAAGGGGTATGCTGAGCAAGATAAGAAGGATGGAGGATTGCATCAAACCAGTCGAGAGCGAAATTAGAATCATCTGTTACAATCTTTTCCCCCTACCAAAGAGAAACATGTTGTATTTTCGCGTGTATGTCTTATTCCTCTGATTTTAAAGACCTGCGAAGAAATTAATCCCATGAGTCGCAAATATGTAGATATTCTCTCTTCTATGTAGTGTAATTATGCATTAATAAATGTTATAGTTATATTTATTCTTTTTATTTAATTCTTCGTCGTATACCAACGATCTCTCCGACTGACATTTGTATGTATCAGGTTAGCTGAGGAGAAGGGAAGTTCTTTTCTATTTCGTATGAGTGACCAGTGTTGTAGGGCTGTGTGCAACCAAACTTTGTAAGCTGACGTTTACTCACGCCTTCTCTACTGAATGCCCCGTTATCGGAGCCAGTTGTTCTATTTACAAAATACACAGTTTGGAGCATTCGGAAGATAGCCAGAGCTATTTCCAGCTTAAAATGAACGACATTCGTTGTCTCGGAAAAACATGAAAAGTTGTCCGCAGATACTCTGCATCCGACCCACACATTTAGCTATTATTCCTATACAGCAAAAACCAATTTATATTTGGAATATGCTTAACGTCTTAGTTTCCTTACAATCTGTGTTTGTGTATTTTTTTTTTTAAATAAAAAAAGAACAATACTATTG
>JARYHS010012168.1:0-14439 GCA_031002005.1 Vandiemenella viatica
TGACTTCGCACCTCGCGTCACGTTCAGCCAATGGTTACTGCAGCATATTCACTTTACACCGATGAATCGTGTTTCACCTGAGACGGGATGCTAAAAAGTCGAATAGTCATGTATCGACCGATGAGAATTCCCGCGTTACAGATATGAGATGAAATCAAAATAGACTCACACCGAGCGCTGTGGGTAATGGGTAGCGCTCTTCCGTGATATTCGGAATGACGCGGGTGCGTATCCCCGTCCGGCTATCCAGATTTCGGTTTTCCATGGTCTTCCTACATCATCCGAGGTGAATGCCGCAATAGTTTCTTCGAAAATGGTATGGTCGAATTCCTTCCCGTACCTTTTCCATCATTCTCTCCCACCTCTAATTACATCGACGTCGATTACGTGTAAAGCCTAAGAAAAATATTCAAATATTATTTAAATACTTCTGAAAACAATTATTCATCAGTAATTTCATATTACACTAACATGCATCGAAAAATTTTGACTCACTTTATATTGCAATTAAAAATTATCCAGTGATTAAAATACAAATAATTGATTCTGTATTACTTGGGTGAATTTAAGTATTCACTAAAGGAAGAAAGATAGCAGTAGAATAAAAAATTGTTTCTGAGCTGAAGATGGGGCTAAAGTACACATCATTCAGACTAGAAAAGTTAAATAAACGACTAGCCGGAAAAGGAATTAACCTGCAAATTACGACAAAAAGAAAAACCGAACGTGGTGGGTGGGCGGTAACGCTCTGATTTCCCATTCGGGAGAACGTGGGTTTGAATCCGCGTATGGCCATGCAATTTTGGTTTGCCACGTTTCTCCAAATTATTCCAAGCGAATTCCGGTATAGTTCCTTCAAAAGGCCATGATCGAATTCCTTCCAACTGTTTGTCCCCAGTCCTTCCCCGCGTCTAATGACCTGGACGCGATGAGGCGTAAAGCCATAATAAAAAAAATCAAGCATCTGCAATATAATATTCTAAAGAAGATGATTATCACAGATTTAAGTGATAACTTTCGAAAGTTTGCTTATAAGGGAAAAAGTAGATAAACCACTAGAAATTATAAATGCATTTTCAATACGTCTAAAAACTTCAACGCATTACAGTCACTTTCTTCATAGGTTGTCAGTAGGAAGAAGACCTGTTTTCAAGCCAGAAACCGGGAAAACCCGTGACGTCACAAGATGGCCGCCCCCGTTGAGCCGGTCAAGATGGCCGCCCCCGTTTGGCCGGTCAAGATGGCCGCCGTTAGTTCCCCGATTGGCCGCCCAGATGGCAGCAGCAGTCGGGCTAGCGCTGGACCGTTAGTTCACCGAT
This sequence comes from Vandiemenella viatica, assembly GCA_031002005.1. Lineage (NCBI taxonomy): Eukaryota > Metazoa > Arthropoda > Insecta > Orthoptera > Morabidae > Vandiemenella > Vandiemenella viatica. Next base: position 1,320 of record JARYHS010012168.1, read on the forward strand.
CGGCGGCTGGATGGCGCGGGTGTCCCAATATGCGTGAAATATTTCGACGTTTGCGTGAGCGGCTATTGTTTGCCCGGAAGTCCGACATGTTACGAAATGGCTCCATTACAGAGCGATACAGCTAGGCTGGTGTGTGTTTGCCATCCACCATTATGAAAGCATAGCTGGGTGCCTGGCTGGCGGACAAAGAAATTAGGGCGTCCAATGCATATTGCAGAGTCTCAGGCTTGCAAAAAATTTCATGTGTATTTGTTATTTGTTTAGGTGTCCTGCTATCGGGTTGCGCCATCGAAACCGTTCCAGCAGGATACATAGAAATTCCCTGCGGTTCAAGAAGAAATTATTACGAGATGAGAATAATTATTATATGTCAGTTTTCGTAGAACAAATATAAGAATCTTTTATGGTAGCCTAATCCCTCGCCAGAATAACGTGTTTTAAAAACGAAAATCGAAAATTTAGTTTTCATTCTGGGTGAACAGAAAAACTGCTTGAGTCTTTGTATTTAATTAAAAAATAAGACATAGACCACGAGAAAGCGTAACTTTTACGTTTAAAACGTGATAATGAACTATGGAATGTCCTGACTTAGCTCAAATTCATATCTATACAATGCAGTTCTGATATTCGAGGATGTTTATAACTCTGAGCGAATATAAAGAGGAAATAAGCATCAGTAAGGTGGGATTCCAATATAATTAATCGTTAACAGCGTTAATGATAGAGAGAATTCAACTAACGACCTCGGTAGCGTTGGGGCTAGAGTGCCGAAGGTCGCCGGTTCGAGTCCGGCAGCGGTGTTTTTATTGAAAAAGCCGTTCCAACTCGTCAATTTCAAAACGAAAATTTTAGTTTCCACACCTAGAGAGTATGGCGCCAGCTTGCTATGAATAAAAAATAAGTCGAAAAGCATAAATGTTTCCTTTTAACGTTCGATATGGGGAAAAAAACCGTCATAAACTCCAGATATAAAACCGAGGAAGAATTCTATGTGTACCTGTTTTCATGAAATTATTTAGCGTTCCTTGCCTCGCATTCGGGAGGACGGAGGTTCCAGGCATCCATGGTTTCCCAAAATCACTCCAAGTGAATGCCGGGGATGCTACCTTCAAAAGGCCATTACCGAATTCATTCCCATTCCATTTCCCGTCTCTAAAGACCACGTTGTTAGAGAGACGTTAAAAAAAGTACCTGTTTTAGCGTTCTGGCCTTGTATTCGAGAGGACGGCGTTTCCGGGCATCCAGATTTGGGTTTTCCATGGTTTCACCCAAATCACTCCAGGTGAATGCCGGGATGCTTCCTTCAAAAGGACATGGCCGAATTCCTTCCCATTCCTTGCTCCCCATCCTTTCCCCGTCTCAAAAGGCCACGTTGTTAGAGAGACGTTAAAAAGTTTAAAAAATGAAATTATTGTGATAAAGTATAGCAATACCACACATACGTTATTCCTTTCAAAATTCGTAGCCTCAAAAACCCATCAATGGTGAAATCCTTTCATTGAAACCGAGAGACATTCACCGACGAAGGTAGGGAAAAACCATAAAAAAATTCCGTTCATCGAAGCAGGCAGACATTAAAAATTAATACACCGACGAAGAGACGGGAAACAAACTCAATTAGTCACATCATGTTGGATTCGTTATGAACAATACAATATAGCTCACGAGTGTCACCTACATTCCGTGTATTTTAAAGGATGTATTAAATTGTGTGTAATGAAACACAGACACTTGTTGAACTCAAAGAGGCATTGAAGGGGTTTACTGATGTATGTAAGTGTGACCTCGATGAATTAATAGCTCCTAAACTAAAGCAAAGTTGTCGATTTGAAAACCAGTTTCTGAAGTGAATACATGATGTCAAACCAATCAGCATGTAATTTTTTTTCAAGCCTATTTCTCAACCCTGTCTTTGGACAAGAGGCCACTTGAAAATATTTGTGACAAAGCCTTTCCCACATCAAAGCTAGAAAAAAATCAAAGTTTCCAGTTTGACAATGGCAAAGCTCAAGGAATGGAAACGTCAGTACGACTCCTTATTTCCCTAATCTTATCTCTGTTGCCATTGGTATAAAATATTTAATCACACTCTTAATTGTTGCCATCAAGGTCAAACCTTTGTCGTCTGTATCAATTCTGTTATGCTTTCGTAAGCAATCACAAATTGAGTGTCCTTAGCTGTACTTTGTCTAAAATTCCAATCAATCCCTTGTGACACATCAGTGATTGACACCTTTAACTGTATTTCACAGCACAGCACGTATGTTCCAGGAACGAAATACGTCTGTTAATCTTACTAATTTCACCCATGTCGAATCGAAGTACGCCAGTCCTATGTGATAAAAATCGAGTCACGCTAACCACAGAACATGCCTGAGACCATCGCCTGTAACCAAGGTGGAGATATGGAAAATTTACCCACTTCCTTATAGAAGAAATCCAGTGCACTATTCCTAATTCTTTCACCAAGATCCACCCTAGCCTCATCGCCAACATACGCCCAGCACTTCGTCAAACCACCTTCTGTTTTCCAATGATTCCCTGATCAGTTACAGACAGGGTTACCTTCTGTTCGTGCGTTAAAGTAAACCAAAAATTGAAAATTCGCAAAGTCTTCTCCTAATCAGTAGCCAGGTACCAAAATGTTCACTTAAGGTGCTTCTACTGCAGTTTTCCAGGAAAATTCACCCCTTTTCCAGGAAATTATTTTTCAATAAATCAGGACCCAGGAGAGTTCTCCATTCGGTTTAAAATGTTCCCATCTAACGCCAACCTTCGGATTCAGGGCCAAGTGTGACATTTGTTTGTAATTGCATGCTTCGTTCAAGTAACCACGATAAAGTTACCATAATGCTCTTAGCTAACTGATAGTTTCTTGGTCATCAAACAGACATCATAACCCACATTTTATAGAAGATCCCCACACATCGACAAGTATCCAAAACGTCACCATAGGTTCTATTACGCCTAAGATAGTGCTCACATTTGAACTGTCGTAAATTGTTAGGTCAAAGTGGGTGTTTAGATATTTTATCCACTCAGGCCTCATCACCTAAAGTCTAGTGCGAGATTGTGGTCATGGTCAACTTAGGCTTCATACACCACTCAGAATTATTCCACCAATATCCATTCTAACAGCATTATACGCCACCTACAGCCACTCAACACTCTTCCTATCTTCCAATGACATCCCAGCCCCAGCTCCTTTATTATGTCACTTACTGAATATTTTACACAGATAAATCTAACTGCCCTCCTTTGCACCTTGCATTTGATGTACAAAAAATGTGGGACTCCATACTACACCACACAAGCAATGGTCTGACTGTGGGTTTGTACCCAAGTCCTTCGCCTCTCTGTTAAATGATTTTTATGTAGTGAGAATCAAAATTCACATGTCCAACACAAACGGCAGTAAACTGTAAAGAGCACATCGAAATGGGAGATTGTCTAAGCCCTGAAACAATGGTTAGAAGCACACGTTGATAATTCTATAACCATATATTTTAGACTCAAATCCACAGAGGAATGACACAACGCACACACTTGTACATGCATACAGCAAGGTCGACAGAACTAACAGCAAGCATCACGGAAAACGATGAAGTGGGGGCAGAATTGTCGTTACAACTGATTAACTGGACAGAACTATCGTTACAAAAATCATCAGACAGACGAGTTACTTACGCTTACATGCACAAAGAGAGATGCAGATACACATGTCCAAGACTACACAACTACCGGTACCAATCATGGAAAAAAAGTGGTGTAGTACTCTCTTGCCTCATGACTGGCTGAAAAACAGAAGTCTCCTTACATATCATCAGCCTGGCGAGATAGAAGGTGTGCAAAGATGGCATGTTTTCACCATAAACCTAAGTGTTTATACCATAAATAGTGTTCATCACGCCCCAGTTGATTACATTTACCATCAACACGTCTCTCCCACACCACAACCCTTTCTACCATTCAGTAAAAAAGTGACGCAGGTACCATGAGTTGCAATAGACACTTGACTATCAGATCTCACCCACAAATCCATACATCTCAATACACTAGCACAAACAAAAATAAGTGGAGGGGACAGCAAAATCATTCGTCCAGACAGACGTGTTTATAGAAGGTATTACCATATTTACACATACAGACACAGAGAGAGACGCACAAACACTCACATTTCTATGCCTTCAGCGAGCTAGACACAACATCCAGCCCCAATCATGGCGACGAAAAAGTGGAGTAGAACCCCCATGGCTCATAACTGACCAAAAAATCATCAGTAACATATGTTCCAAGGCACCATACTCTTCACATCAACATCATCTCATTTATTTCACACTACAGACCTCACTACCATCCAGTATCATGTGTGCTAGGTACAAAACTGTTCACAGCACCAACACGTCTATCCCACACCTAAGCTTTTTCTGCCATTCAGTAACATGTGCCCCCCATGTACCACGAGTAGCAGTAGACACTTGGTCATCAGACAGATATCATAACTCCCATATTCATACTAGGTCTCACCCACAAATCCATATGTCACCTCACACAAGCATAAGTGCAGGAACAGCACATCATACATCCAGAAAAACGAGATAAAGGAAGGTATCTACCACTATTTACGCAAAAACACACACAGACTAGAGGCGCATACACACGTACATTTCCATGCCTAAAGCGATCTCGACTCAACAACTAGCCCAATCATGGCAACGAAAAAGTGGAACAGAACACCCATGACTGGCCAAAAATCATAGAAAGACACACACACACACTCACATGTCAATGCATTCACACAGTTCCATTCATCACCACACATAACTGGAGGAAAGAGACTGAACATGCTAGATCCAAACTGAAGAGTTACAGGATGTGTGAAGTTTGAAATCACAGCCACATCTCGCCCACACCGCAACCCTTTCTGTCATTTAGTAATATGTGCCCCCCATGTACCACGAGTAGCAGTAGACACTTGGTCAGCAGACAGATATCATAACTCCATATTCATACTTAGGTCTCACCCACAAATCCATATGTCACCTCACACAAGCATAAGTGCAGGAACAGCACATCATACATCCAGAAAAACGAGATAAAGGAAGGTATCACCACAATTTACGCAAAAAAAAAAAACACACAGAGATAGAGACGCATACACACGTACATTTCCATGCCTAAAGCGATCTCGACTCAACAACTAGCCCAATCATGGCAACGAAAAGTGGAACAGAACACCCCGTGACTGGCAAAAATCATAGAAAGACACACACACACACAACTCACATGTCAATGCATTCACACAGTTCCATTCATCACCACACATAACTGGAGGAAAGGGAACTGAACATGTTAGATCCAAACTGAAGAGTTACAGGATGTGTGAAGTTTGAAATCACAGCCACATCTCGCCCACACCGCAACCCTTTCTGTCATTTAGTAATATGTGCCCCCATGTACCACGAGTAGCAGTAGACACTTGGTCATCAGACAGATATCATAACTCCCATATTCATACTAGGTCTCACCCACACAAGCATAAGTGCAGGAACAGCACATCATACATCCAGAAAACGAGATAAAGGAAGGTATCACCACATTTACGCAAAAAAAAACACACAGAGATAGAGACGCATACACACGTACATTTCCATGCCTACAGCGATCTCGACTCAACAACTAGCCCAATCGTGGCAACGAAAAAGTGAAACAGAACACCCATGACTGGCCAAAAATCATAGAAAGACACACATACACACACACACTCACATGTCAAAGCATTCACGCAGTTCCATTCATCACCATACATAACTGGAGGAAAGAGACTGAACATGCTAGATCCAAACTGAAGAGTTACAGGATGTGTGAAGTTTGAAATCACAGTCACATCTCTCCCACACCGCAACCCTTTCGGTCATTTAATAACATGTGACCCAGGTACCATGAGTTACAATAGACACTTGTCTATCAGACGTGTATCATAACCTCCATATTCATACTAGGTCCTCACCCACAACCCATACGTCTCCACACAAGCACAAACATATGGGAGGAACAGCAATTCATACGTCCAGATAAATGAGTTTAAGGAAGGTATCACCATACTTACGCATACAGACACAGAGAAAGACGACATATATCCATGCCTACAGCGAGCTCAACACAACAACCAGCCCAATCATGGCAAAGAAAAAGTGGGACAGAACCCCATGGCTCAAGACTGACAAAAAAAATCATCATTAACATGTGTTCCAAGTAACAAACTCCTCACATCAAAATCATATCATTTAACTCACACTACAGACCTCTCTGCCATTCAGTATCGTTGGTAATATGTACAAAGCTAATTTCATAAGTTACCACATACATACAAGTAATTGCAGGAAAGGGTCCCGACACACGACATCCACACTGAGGTGTTACATGATAGGCAGATGATAGCATGTCTTTACAATACATCTCAGTGCTCACCACACATACTTGATTTTTAATGTGCCATCAGTATAGCTGGTGGCTGGAACTAAGCTCTTGGCAATGTTTGGCCAAAAGTCATTTGTTAATAGCAGCTCATCAAAGACAAATTTTGGGTGAACCTGCCCAGGCGGGCGCGGCGGGAGGTGGCCACCCTTCCCCACTGCGGACAGAAATACCGTAATACGCCGGTCTAAAAGCGCGGACCGCGATGGTTTACCGGAGTTTTCCGACCGGGACCTACTACCGGTAACCGCATTTTTAGGACCGCACTGAAGACCGGAATTTCATTGCGCTCGAGGCGGTAATATGCGCCGGTATACCGACCTACTAAAACACGATGTACGCGTCCGCTGCGAGGAAGGGTGGCCACCTCCCGCCGCGCCCGCCTGGGCAGGTTCACCCAAAATTTGTCTTTGATGAGCTGCTATTAACAAATGACTTTTGGCCAAACATTGCCAAGAGCTTAGTTCCAGCCACCAGCTATACTGATGGCACATTAAAAATCAAGTATGTGTGGTGAGCACTGAGATGTATTGTAAAGACATGCTATCATCTGCCTATCATGTAACACCTCAGTGTGGATGTCGTGTGTCGGGACCCTTTCCTGCAATTACTTGTATGTATGTGGTAACTTATGAAATTAGCTTTGTACATATTACCAACGATACTGAATGGCAGAGAGGTCTGTAGTGTGAGTTAAATGATATGATTTTGATGTGAGGAGTTTGTTACTTGGAACACATGTTAATGATGATTTTTTTTTGTCAGTCTTGAGCCATGGGGGTTCTGTCCCACTTTTTCTTTGCCATGATTGGGCTGGTTGTTGTGTTGAGCTCGCTGTAGGCATGGATATCGTCTTTCTCTGTGTCTGTATGCGTAAGTATGGTGATACCTTCCTTAAACTCATTTATCTGGACGTATGAATTGCTGTTCCTCCCATATGTTTGTGCTTGTGTGGAGACGTATGGGTTTGTGGGTGAGACCTAGTATGAATATGGAGGTTATGATACCCGTCTGATAGACAAGTGTCTATTGTAACTCATGGTACCTGGGTCACATGTTATTAAATGACCGAAAGGGTTGCGGTGTGGGAGAGATGTGACTGTGATTTCAAACTTCACACATCCTGTAACTCTTCAGTTTGGATCTAGCATGTTCAGTCTCTTTCCTCCAGTTATGTATGGTGATGAATGGAACTGCGTGAATGCTTTGACATGTGAGTGTGTGTGTATGTGTGTCTTTCTATGATTTTTGGCCAGTCATGGGTGTTCTGTTTCACTTTTTCGTTGCCACGATTGGGCTAGTTGTTGAGTCGAGATCGCTGTAGGCATGGAAATGTACGTGTGTATGCGTCTCTATCTCTGTGTGTTTTTTTTTGCGTAAATGTGGTGATACCTTCCTTTATCTCGTTTTCTGGATGTATGATGTGCTGTTCCTGCACTTATGCTTGTGTGGGTGAGACCTAGTATGAATATGGGAGTTATGATATCTGTCTGATGACCAAGTGTCTACTGCTACTCGTGGTACATGGGGGCACATATTACTAAATGACAGAAAGGGTTGCGGTGTGGGCGAGATGTGGCTGTGATTTCAAACTTCACACATCCTGTAACTCTTCAGTTTGGATCTAGCATGTTCAGTCTTTCCTCCAGTTATGTGTGGTGATGAATGGAACTGTGTGAATGCATTGACATGTGAGTGTGTGTGTGTGTGTCTTTCTATGATTTTTGGCCAGTCATGGGTGTTCTGTTCCACTTTTTCGTTGCCATGATTGGGCTAGTTGTTGAGTCGAGATCGCTGTAGGCATGGAAATGTACGTGTGTATGCTCTATCTCTGTGTGTTTTTTTGCGTAAATGTGGTGATACCTTCCTTTATCTCGTTTTTCTGGATGTATGATGTGCTGTTCCTGCACTTATGCTTGTGTGAGGTGACATATGGATTTGTGGGTGAGACCTAGTATGAATATGGGAGTTATGATATCTGTCTGATGACCAAGTGTCTACTGCTACTCGTGGTACATGGGGGCACATATTACTAAATGACAGAAAGGGTTGCGGTGTGGGCGAGATGTGGCTGTGATTTCAAACTTCACACACTGTAACTCTTCAGTTTGGATCTAGCATGTTCAGTCCTTTCCTCCAGTTATGTGTGGTGATGAATGGAACTGTGTGAATGCATTGACATGTGAGTGTGTGTGTGTCTTTCTATGATTTTTGGCCAGTCATGGGTGTTCTGTTCCACTTTTTCGTTGCCATGATTGGGCTAGTTGTTGAGTCGAGATCGCTGTAGGCATGGAAATGTACGTGTGTATGCATCTCTATCTCTGTGTGTTTTTTGCGTAAATGTGGTGATACCTTCCTTTATCTCGTTTTTCTGGATGTATGATGTGCTGTTCCTGCACTTATGCTTGTGTGAGGTGACATATGGATTTGTGGGTGAGACCTAGTATGAATATGGGAGTTATGATATCTGTCTGATGACCAAGTGTCTACTGCTACTCGTGGTACATGGGGGCACATGTTACTGAATGGCAGAAAAAGCTTAGGTGTGGGATAGACGTGTTGGTGCGAACAGTTTTGTACCTAGCACACATGATACTGGATGGTAGTGAGGTCAGTAGTGTGAAATAAATGAGATGATGTTGATGTGAAGAGTATGGTGCTTGGAACATATGTTACTGATGATTTTTTGGTCAGTTATGAGCCGTGGGGGTTCTACCCACTTTTTCGTCGCCATGATTGGGGCTGGTTGTTGTGTCTAGCTCGCTGAAGGCATGGAAATGTGAGTGTTTGTGCGTCTCTCTCTGTGTCTGTATGTGTAAATATGGTAATACCTTCTATAAACACGTCTGTCTGGACGAATGATTTTGCTGTCCCCTCCACTTATGTTTGTTTGTGCTAGTGTATTGAGATGTATGGATTTGTGGGTGAGATCTGATAGCCAAGTGTCTATTGCAACTCATGGTACCTGCGTCACTTTTTTACTGAATGGTAGAAAGGGTTGTGGTGTGGGAGAGACGTGTTGATGGTAAATGTAATCAACTGGGGCGTGATGAACACTATTTATGGTATAAACACTTAGGTTTATGGTGAAAACATGCCATCTTTTGCACACCTTCTATCTCGCCAGGCTGATGATATGTAAGGAGACTTCTGTTTTTCAGCCAGTCATGAGGCAAGAGAGTACTACACCACTTTTTTTTCCATGATTGGTACCGGTAGTTGTGTAGTCTTGGACATGTGTATCTGCGTCTCTCTTTGTGCATGTAAGCGTAAGTAACTCGTCTGTCTGATGATTTTTGTAACGATAGTTCTGTCCAGTTAATCAGTTGTAACGACAATTCTGCCCCCACTTCATCGTTTCCGTGATGCTTGCTGTTAGTTCTGTCGACCTTGCTGTATGCATGTACAAGTGTGTGCGTGTGTCATTCCTCTGTGGATTTGAGTCTAAAATATATGGTTATAGAATTATCAACGTGTGCTTCTAACCATTGTTTCAGGGCTTAGACAATCTCCCATTTCGATGTGCTCTTTACAGTTTACTGCCGTTTGTGTTGCATGTGAATTTTGATTCTCACTACATAAAAATCATTTAACAGAGAGGCGAAGGACTTGGGTACAAACCCACAGTCAGACCATTGCTTGTGTGGTGTAGTATGGAGCCCACATTTTTTGTACATCAAATGCAAGGTGCAAAGGAGGGCAGTTAGATTTATCTGTGTAAAATATTCAGTAAGTGACATAATAAAGGAGCTGGGGCTGGGATGTCATTGGAAGATAGGAAGAGTGTTGAGTGGCTGTAGGTGGCGTATAATGCTGTTAGAATGGATATTGGTGGAATAATTCTGAGTGGTGTATGAAGCCTAAGTTGACCATGACCACAATCTCGCACTAGACTTTAGGTGATGAGGCCTGAGTGGATAAAATATCTAAACACCCACTTTGACCTAACAATTTACGACAGTTCAAATGTGAGCACTATCTTAGGCGTAATAGAACCTATGGTGACGTTTTGGATACTTGTCGATGTGTGGGGATCTTCTATTAAAATGTGGGTTATGATGCCTGTTTGATGACCAAGAAACTATCAGTTAGCTAAGAGCATTATGGTAACTTTATCGTGGTTACTTGAACGAAGCATGCAATTACAAACAAATGTCACACTTGGCCCTGAATCCGAAGGTTGGCGTTAGATGGGAACATTTTAAACCGAATGGAGAACTCTCCTGGGTCCTGATTTATTGAAAAATAATTTCCTGGAAAAGGGGTGAATTTTCCTGGAAAACTGCAGTAGAAGCACCTTAAGTGAACATTTTGGTACCTGGCTACTGATTAGGAGAAGACTTTGCGAATTTTCAATTTTTGGTTTACTTTAACGCACGAACAGAAGGTAACCCTGTCTGTAACTGATCAGGGAATCATTGGAAAACAGAAGGTGGTTTGACGAAGTGCTGGGCGTATGTTGGCGATGAGGCTAGGGTGGATCTTGGTGAAAGAATTAGGAATAGTGCACTGGATTTCTTCTATAAGGAAGTGGGTAAATTTTCCATATCTCCACCTTGGTTACAGGCGATGGTCTCAGGCATGTTCTGTGGTTAGCGTGACTCGATTTTTATCACATAGGACTGGCGTACTTCGATTCGACATGGGTGAAATTAGTAAGATTAACAGACGTATTTCGTTCCTGGAACATACGTGCTGTGCTGTGAAATACAGTTAAAGGTGTCAATCACTGATGTGTCACAAGGGATTGATTGGAATTTTAGACAAAGTACAGCTAAGGACACTCAATTTGTGATTGCTTACGAAAGCATAACAGAATTGATACAGACGACAAAGGTTTGACCTTGATGGCAACAATTAAGAGTGTGATTAAATATTTTATACCAATGGCAACAGAGATAAGATTAGGGAAATAAGGAGTCGTACTGACGTTTCCATTCCTTGAGCTTTGCCATTGTCAAACTGGAAACTTTGATTTTTTTCTAGCTTTGATGTGGGAAAGGCTTTGTCACAAATATTTTCAAGTGGCCTCTTGTCCAAAGACAGGGTTGAGAAATAGGCTTGAAAAAAAATTACATGCTGATTGGTTTGACATCATGTAAACTGGTTTTCAAATCGACAACTTTGCTTTAGTTTAGGAGCTATTAATTCATCGAGGTCACACTTACATACATCAGTAAACCCCTTCAATGCCTCTTTGAGTTCAAAAAGTGTCTGTGTTTCATTACACACAATTTAATACATCCTTTAAAATACACGGAATGTAGGTGACACTCGTGAGCTATATTGTATTGTTCATAACGAATCCAACATGATGTGACTAATTGAGTTTGTTTCCCGTCTCTTCGTCGGTGTATTAATTTTTAATGTCTGCCTGCTTCGATGAACGGAATTTTTTTATGGTTTTCCCTACCTTCGTCGGTGAATGTCTCTCGGTTTCAATGAAAGGATTTCACCATTGATGGGTTTTTGAGGCTACGAATTTTGAAAGGAATAACGTATGTGTGGTATTGCTATACTTTATCACAATAATTTCATTTTTTAAACTTTTTAACGTCTCTCTAACAACGTGGCCTTTTGAGACGGGGAAAGGATGGGGAGCAAGGAATGGGAAGGAATTCGGCCATGTCCTTTTGAAGGAAGCATCCCGGCATTCACCTGGAGTGATTTGGGTGAAACCATGGAAAACCCAAATCTGGATGCCCGGAAACGCCGTCCTCTCGAATACAAGGCCAGAACGCTAAAACAGGTACTTTTTTTAACGTCTCTCTAACAACGTGGTCTTTAGAGACGGGAAAGGAATGGGAATGAATTCGGTAATGGCCTTTTGAAGGTAGCATCCCCGGCATTCACTTGGAGTGATTTTGGGAAACCATGGATGCCTGGAACCTCCGTCCTCCCGAATGCGAGGCAAGAACGCTAAATAATTTCATGAAAACAGGTACACATAGAATTCTTCCTCGGTTTTATATCTGGAGTTTATGACGGTTTTTTTCCCCATATCGAACGTTAAAAGGAAACATTTATGCTTTTCGACTTATTTTTTATTCATAGCAAGCTGGCGCCATACTCTCTAGGTGTGGAAACTAAAATTTTCGTTTTGAAATTGACGAGTTGGAACGGCTTTTTCAATAAAAACACCGCTGCCGCACTCGAACCGGCGACCTTCGGCACTCTAGCCCCAACGCTACCGAGGTCGTTAGTTGAATTCTCTCTATCATTAACGCTGTTAACGATTAATTATATTGGAATCCCACCTTACTGATGCTTATTTCCTCTTTATATTCGCTCAGAGTTATAAACATCCTCGAATATCAGAACTGCATTGTATAGATATGAATTTGAGCTAAGTCAGGACATTCCATAGTTCATTATCACGTTTTAAACGTAAAAGTTACGCTTTCTCGTGGTCTATGTCTTATTTTTTAATTAAATACAAAGACTCAAGCAGTTTTTCTGTTCACCCAGAATGAAAACTAAATTTTCGATTTTCGTTTTTAAAACACGTTATTCTGGCGAGGGATTAGGCTACCATAAAAGATTCTTATATTTGTTCTACGAAAACTGACATATAATAATTATTCTCATCTAATAATTCTTCTTGAACCGCAGTGAATTTCTATGTATCCTGCTGGAACGGTTT
>JARYHS010012170.1:0-73335 GCA_031002005.1 Vandiemenella viatica
GAAAGGAAATATGCACGCTGGTCTTCTTCTTTGGATATGTGATGAATGCGAAGTGTTGTTTTTATGCGCTTCCGTAGGTCTCCCATTCATCGACGTCGTCGTTGAATGCTGGGAACGGAGGCGGGGCCGTGGGGGTGGCGGAAATTCCTGACTTCCGCAATCAGTTGTCTCTGAGATTCTGCGAATGCTGCTGCATTGCTGTCTGAGATCTGCGAATTGCTGCTGCATGCTGAACTGATGTAGAAGTCTTGGGAACTGTTGCCATTCCGTAGGTGCTGCTGGCGTAGTCATGATGGTCGAGAGTTTATCCAACCTTCGTCGCCACTGAAGTGAACTACACTTAATGGTTTCTTGAGGTTTATTACAATGTACACAAACACTGGTAAACAATAACAAATGTGGTACAGTTATCGGATGACCGTCGAGAAATTTAGCCTGGTCCTGATCCGGGGTAGAGAGAGACGGCTTCTACTTCTCGCGAACTTCCGGTGGTCTTCTGTAGTTGACGCTGGTTCCGCGGTCAGGCCGGAACTGCGGTGGAGCTGCCGGCTACGCTTATATAGGCGGCCTGGCGCAGGAATTCCGTTGTGTGGTAGTACGGCGACCTCTGTAAGAAAAGGTCCCACTTAGCCTCTAGATGATTCTATTTATTTTCCTGGTTTGTTTTGATGCCTCTGCGCCTGTTTGGAGTCGTATATGTATCCCGGCGTGCAGGCGCGTTGTGTGTGAGGTCTGCCTGGCAGGGGCCTTTACTGGCAGACTGAACATACCTCCCTCCGGGGGGGGGGGGGGAAGCGATGTCTGCGACGTCTGCGAGGTCGTCTGCCGCGGCGCCCTGGAGCAGACTATGAAGGCTACCTCGGGGGAGTACGGAGCTGTTCCCCTGGCGATGCGTGCCGACCTGCGTCGTGGTGCAGGTTGTGATGGAGGTACCTGTGGAGCTAACGGCATCGGTTCGTCGGCGTCGATGGCCGGGGGCTGTACGGGGGGCGCTGAAGATGGTCCCCGCAGGTGGTCGAGAGGCTGCGGCTGAAGGGTGTCGGAGCGACCGACAGGTTGTGGCGTCGGTGGTGGCGCTGTAACTGTCCCTGAGCAACGGTTAGACGGCAGGAGTGGTGGAGGGGGCGGGGAAGGAGAGGAAGAAGTGGATGGCCGTGCCGTGGTGGAAGAGGACGGTGCCGTGGGGTAGCGGGGACGTAGTTGGTTTCGATGGCGTCGCACTACCCGGCCATCAGGCTGACGTCGAACAGTTGGCGGCCCCGGGGCCGCTGGATGACCCCCGGAAGCCAACCGGCCCGGGAGCCAAACCCGCGGGCCCAGACTAGGGAGCCCGGGGTGAAACGGAATGGGCCCGAAGGTACCTGTACTTTGGGAGGGGGTAAGAGGAGATGGAGGAGAGTGCGAGGTTGGCGGCCATGCAGCAATTCCGCCGGGCTTTTAGCCCCCACTGGAGTGGTTCGATAGGAACTGAGGAAGAGTGTCAATGCCTCTTCGAGTTTGTGACTTGTGGTGTATTTGGTCATTTGGGTTTTGAATGTTCTGACTAGCCGTTCCGCCTCCCCGTTAGATTGGGGGTGGAAGGGCGGGGTGAGGAGGTGTTGGATATTGTTGGCGGTACAGAAGGATAGGAATTCCCGACTTCGAAATTGCGGTCCGTTATCTGTGACGATGGCGTATGGTAATCCTTCGATGGAAAAGATTTTCGTGAGGGCTGAAATGGTGACCTCTGTGGTGATTGTGGAGCAACGGACGACATATGGGAAGTGGGAAAAGGCATCCGTCACTAAGAGCCACTGGTGGCCTAGGAATGGGCCAGCGAAGTCGAGGTGAATGCGTTCCCAGGGTCCGGACGGTGCCGGCCAGGAAAGGAACTTTTGAGGGGGGCGGGGCAGTTGTCGGGCACAGATGGTACAGCGCCGCACCATCTTCGTGACATCCGTGGTAAGGCCGATCCAGAATACATGGCGTCTGGCAAGGGATTTGGTGCGGGCATTCCCCAGTGTCCTTGGTGGAGAGTTTGGAGGATTGTCGGCTGTAGGGATCTCGGAACGACGACCCTCGGGGTGGAATTTGGTTCTGTGCGGAGAAGCACTCCCTCTACTACTGAGAGCTGGTGGCGGATGGAGTAGTAGAAGTGGGGTCTTGATGATGGCGTGGAGGGGAACGTGTTTGCCAACCGTGTTGGATGTGGTGTCGGATGACACGGAGGAGGGGGTCCTCCACTGTGGCTGCAGCGACTTTTGAGGCCGTGACTGGAAATGTCTTCAGTGCTTCTTGTATGTCATCGTCGATCTGGAACACAAGAAGTTCCGAATTGTCGAAGGCAAGGTCTGGTCCCTGCGGTAGTCTGGATAAGGCGTCTGCATTGGCATGCCTGGAGGTGGTACGGAAATGCATGGTATATCTGAACTGGGACAGGAATAGTGCCCAACGCTGGATGCGGTGGGATGTTTTGGTAGGCAGACGTGTGGACGGATCAAATAGTGATAGGAGTGGCTTGTGGTCGGTAATGAGATGAAAAGAAATCCCATATAAAAGGGAATAGAATTTGGAGCAGGCAAAAACAATAGCTAGCGCCTCTTTCTCGATTTGAGAATATTTAAGCTGGGCAGCCGATAGGGCTTTGGAGTGCCATCTGGTAATTTATGAGACAGAACTGCCCCCACACCGTAATCGGATGCATCTGTGGCAAGTATCAAGGGGAGGTTTGGAGTATAATGGCATGAGGCATGCTGCGGACTTGAGCTGCTGTTTAAGGGTGTGGAATGCGGTCTCGCAAGCTGGGGTCCAACGGAACGGAATATTCTTGCGACAGAGGTGGTACAGGGGTGCTGCCACTAGTGCTGCCGAGGGTATAAATTTTCTGTAGTATGAAATCTTGCCTAAAAAAGATTTCAACTGATGTAGATCCTGAGGCCGAGGTAAGTTGGAAATAGCGTCCACATAGGAAAATGCTGGGGAAATGCCTTCCTGAGCGATGATGTGACCCAGGTAGGAAATGGATTGTTGAAAAAATTGACACTTGGAAAGGTTGCATTTCAAATCCTGCTGCACGGAGGCGGAGGAAGAGTAGGCGGAGGTTGGTCATGTGTTCGGCAGCGGAGGGTCCCGTGACGACTATGTCGTCGAGATAATTGATGCATCCCGGAATATCCTGGAGAAGTTGTTCGAGATACCGTTGAAAAATCGCTGGAGCACTGGCCAAGCCGAACATGAGCCGGTTGAGTTGGAAGAGGCCAGAGGGAGTGTTGATGACTGTGTATTGTCGGGACTGGATATCCAAAGGGATTTGAAGGTATGCTTCTGCCAGGTCAATTTTTGTAAAGTAGGTACCTCCTGCTAGTTTACGGAAGAGGTCGTCCGGTCTCGGAAGTGGATAGTCGTCTACCAGCAGATGCGGGTTGACTGTGGTTTTAAAGTCACCACAGAGACGTAAGCGGCGTCCTGGCTTCTGAACTATGACCAACGGCGTGGCCCAGGGGCTGAACCGCACCGGCTGGAGGATCCCTTCGTCTTGGAGACGTTGAAGTTCTTCCTGAAGTGGTTGTTGAAGCGCTACGGGTACCTGGCGTGCCCGGAAGTATCGAGGCCGTACGTCCGGCCGGAGTTGGAGTGATGCTTCGAAGTCCTTTGCACAGCCGACGCCTGGTGAGAACAGGTCCTGAAACTCGGTGCAAAGGGCGTCCACTTCAGGAAAAGGAACATGCTGAGATACGAGGTGTATGTTATCCTCAATTGAAAATCCGAATAAGCGGAAAGCGTCCAGTCCAAATAAGTCTGCTGTGAGAGAACTGTTAACTACTAAAAAGGGGACTGAACGATGTACAGACTTATACATGACGTTTGCTGTGAATTGTCCCAGGAGTGCTATTTCCTGTTTGTTGTATGTCAGGAGGCGCTTGGGGGCCGGCGAGAGGGGGGGCGAGCCAATTTGCACATAAGTAGTATAATTAAGCAATGAGACTGCTGCTCCTGTGTCGACTTGTAGGCACAGAGGCTTGCCATTGACCGTAACGTCGATAAAAAGTTTGGATGCTGTGGAAGTGTCTACCTGATTGATATCCATAGGTGCGCCGCTCAACCCGTCTTGGTAAGACCCTGGGCGGCGAGAGCCGGGATTGGCATTGGTGGTGTTGGTGCGGCAGACGGACGCCAGGTGTCCCTCCTTGCCGCAACGTGAGCATTCAGCCCAACGATCCGGACAATTTTCCCTCTCATGTGCTGAATAACAGGCGGGGCAGGAGGGCAGGCGGAGCGGGCTGCGGCGTCGGCGCTGCGGGATCCGCTGCTGCTGCCGAGACTTGGTGCCCCGGCCGGAACGGGTTCGATGTCTTCTGAGGAAGCGGTCCCCGGTTGTGGTGTCGGGAAGAGCGCGACTGGGAGCTCTGGATGGCGGCGACGTCCTCCGTGTCCTCTACGTCGGTTCGGATTGCGGCCACATCCGCCCAGGACTCCAGGCGGCGATCTGCGGCCGTAGATATTTCGAATTTGTAGGCAAGTTCGATGACCTGCTCCAGGGATGGGTCCTCTAACTTGAGGGCGTCATGCCGGATGCGGCATCTGGTGCAGCCTGTATGATGTGATCACGCACCATGTCGTCGGCGTAGGATTCGTGGGAACGACGAGTTTGAAACTTACATTTTCTGTTAAGGCCTTGGAGTTCGGCCGCCCACTGGCGATACGTCTGATCGGGCTTCTTCCGGCATTGATAGAATTCGACGCGGGCCGCGACGACATGGTACCGGCGTCTGTAGTATGCATTCAGTGTCGTACCGATGGTCGTGAAGGTGAGGGTGTCGGGGTCTTGTGGCTGAAGTTTGGTGAGCAAGACATACATCTTCGATTGGTTCCAGGAAAGGAAATATGCACGCTGGTCTTCTTCTTTGGATATGTGATGAATTGCGAAGTGTTGTTTTATGCGCTTCTCGTAGGTCTCCCATTCATCGACGTCGTCGTTGAATGCTGGGAACGGAGGCGGGGCCGTGGGGAGCGGAAATTCCTGACTTCCGCAATCAGTTGTCTCTGAGATTCTGCGAATTGCTGCTGCATTGCTGTCTGAGATTCTGCGAATATTGCTGCGAACTGATGTAGAAGTCCTTGGAGGAACTGTTACCATTCCGTAGGTGCTGCTGGCGTAGTCATGATGGTCGAGAGTTCTTATCCCAACCTCGTCGCCACTGAAGTGAACTACACTTAATGGTTTCTTGAGGTTTATTACAATGTACACAAAACAACTGGTAAACAATAAACAAATGTGGTTACAGTTATCGGATGACCGTCGAGAAATTTAGCCTGGTCCTGATCCGGGGTAAAGAGAGACGGCTTCTACTTCTCGCGAACTTCCGGTGGTCTTCTGTAGTTGACGCTGGTTCCGCGGGTAGGCCGGAACTGTCGGTGGAGCTGCCGGCTACGCTTATATAGGTGGCCTGGCGCAGGAATACAGTTTGTATGGTAGTACGGCGACCTCTGTAAGAAAAGGTCCCACTTAGCCTCTAGGTGATTCTATTTATTTTCCTGGTTTGTTTTGATGCCTCTGCGCCTGTTTGGAGTCGTATATGTGTCTCGGCGTGCAGGCGCGTTGTGTGTGAGGTCTGCCTGGCAGGGGCCTTTACTGGCAGACTGAACATCAACCATGAGATGTATGTTATTTTAGTTCTTCGTAGATATAAAGGACGTCAAACCATGTTCAGAAACGGAACATTTATGAGTTTCAAATGTTCTTTATTAGTAACTTGCTGTAGCAAATACTTATTTATAATTTCCCTTAAATTTAATTTAACTGGGATTGAGCGCACGCTGATGTTCCTTCATATTAATTTTTTCCCCTTCCTTATATCCTCCTACTTTATCCCTCTATCAGTTTTAGTTCTAAATTCTTTCTGCTTTTTTTATAAATAATTCATCAATTTCCTTTGTAATTTATTCCAATCTCTTTCTTAACTACGAAATAAAATTTTTTCACACCATTGCCTGAAATCGAGTTAAAAATTACCTTATACCTCAACAACTCCGATATTTCGTCAATAATTCCGATCCTCAATGAAATAAAGAATTTTGCCGTTTCTGTGTTTCCAGTAAAGAAGTACATTGTCTTGGAACTAAATCCTTTGAATTCAAAATTTGATAATGTAGTAACTACGCAACGTTCTTGGAATCACTGGTGAAACACGTTATTTCCCAGGTGGCGTTTACAAGGTGGAGTAATTTGGAACTGTAACTGGCAACACCATCTCGGAGATATAATTAGTGTTCCCCGTATTTCTTCAGCTTTAGAGGCCACCTGCGATGCCCGGGCATTTCCGCTGGCTGCTCGCCCACCACAGGTAGCTGAAACACCTGTTGGTGTCCATTCGGAGGGATCTCTCAGACGTCCTGCTCCAGAGCTCAGCGCTAGAAAAGCATCACTTCTCAGTGAATACCATCACACGGGCTGCTTTAAACAGAACAGGCTATCCTATTTGTGTTTAGTGTCACTTATAACTGCTATTTCATTTTTCGAAAAGCTACAGTTGTCGTCTTGCCGTACATTAAATAATGAGTACCTGGGTGACCGATCTTGGCTCGGCATCTTTCGATTTCTGTTCAACATATAAGATTTTGCGTGAAATTTGATTAAAGTTAAACGTTTTTCTTGAAGGATTCCTAGGAATTTTGAAAGTTATAATTCTTTTCTCTGATCAAATTGTAGCTTAACATATATCGGTACGTTTACTAGTACCTGAAACTTCTACGATGTGAGTTAGTTAAGAGCCGTTTACAAGACACGGCACAAGAATTGCTCTCTTTTTTGTTGTTGATAACTGTAAAAAATCGTTTTACAAACCAGAAAATCAAAACGTTAAATGCATACGAAATTTCATCCTAATCGCTAAAGCTATTTCCGAGGTCGTCCTGTTTACCATCTAATAAATTGCTTTTAAATAAAATCCTATTATTATATTAAATACACTTAAGAGCCAAAAAAAACTGGTACACCTGCCTAATATTGTGTAGAACCCCCGCAAGTACGCAGAAGTGCTGCAACACGACGTGACATGGATTCGACTAATGTCTAAAGTAGCGCTGGAGAGAATTGACACAATGCATCCTGCAGGGCTGTCAATAAACCCACAACGGAAGGGGGGTGGACATCTCTTCTCAACAGCACGGTGCATGGCATCCCAGATATGCTCAATAATGTTCATTTCGGGGAAGTTTGGTGGTCACCGGAGGTGTTTAAACTCAGACGAGTGTTCCTGGAGCCACTCTGTAGCAATTTTGGACGTGTGGGGTGTCGCATTATCCTGCTGAAATTGCCCAAGTCCGTCGGAATGCACAATGGACATGAATGGATGCAGGTGATCAGCCAGGATGCTTACGAACGTGTCACCTGTCAGAGTCGTATCTAGACGTATCAGGGGTCCCATGTCAGTCTTACTGCACACGCCCCACTCCATTACGGGGCCTCCAACAGCTTGAACAGTCCCCTGCTGACATGCAGGGTCCATGAATTCATGAGATTGTCTCCATACCCGTACACGTCCATCCGCTCGATACAATTGGAAACGAGACTCGTCAGACCAGGCAACATGTTTCCTGTCATCAACAGTCCAATGTCGGTGTTGACAGGCCCAGGCGCGGCGTAAAGCTTTGTATCGTCCACTCAGCAAGGGTACACGAGTGGTCCTTCTGCTCCGAAAGCCCATATTGATGATGTTTCATTGAATAGTTCGCATGCTGACACTTGTTGATGCCCCAGCATTGAAATCCGCAGGAATTTGAGGAAGGGTTTCATTTTTGTCACATTGAACGATTCTCTTCAGTCGTCGTTGGTCCCGTTCTTGCAGGATCTTTTTTCGATCACAGCGATGTCGGAGATTTGATGTTTTACCGGATTCCGGATATTCACGGTGCACTCGTGAAATAGTCGTACGGGAAAATCCCCATCTCATCGCTACCTCGGAGATGCTGTGTCCCATATCTTGTGCGCCGACCATAAAACGACGTTGAAACTCACTTAAATCGTGATAACCTGCCATTGTAGAAGCAGTAACCAATCTAACGCCAGCGCCACTCCTGTTGTCTTAAACTCTGTGTGTTACCATACCTCTGTGTTTGCATATGCATGCCCATACCAGTTTCTACAGCTCTTCAGTTCAAAAATCTAAATACTAATCAAGGATTTATTAATGGTGCAAGATTAGTGGTAATTCATTTAGACGAGTTCATCACCACTGCTAAATTCAAAAATTATGCTCATACCTCGCATTAACCTCACACCTTCTGATACAACTATGCCTTTTCAAATGATAAGAAAACAATTCCCAATAAAAATAACCTTCGCGATTGCCATTAATAAAGCACAAGGTCAGACGCTTCAAAGCGCAGGTTTGTATTCCCCATAACCTGTTTTTTCGTATGGACACGTGTACGTTTTTTCACGCGTTTGTAGATTCAAATAATATGTATTTATGTTTTCGTTAAAGACACTTACTGTCAAAAAGTAAACGATAATATTATAACTGTTAATATTGTTTTCAAAGAAGTTATGTTAAGAAGTTTTAAAAACATCACATCAGCCAAAGCCAATATCTAATTTCTAAATGTCTACTTTTTAAATGTGTTACAATTGAATATGTAGTATTTAATTTAAACTATTTCTTAGAATGAGGATGATATTTATTACTACTCTTCAAAATAAAATACCTTTCATTAATAAATATACTTGCATTTACTTATTTCCATATTATTATATTTCTATTCAGCATGGGTCAGCTAGAATAGCAGAATTGTTGTTTTGATGATAGGGGCCTATAAGAGTTCCTTCTTGCAACAAAAGAATTTTTTTTTTTAATTTAATGGCATTCGGCTACTGAGGCCACACAGCCAGCTCAATGTGATTCTGATTCTATCAATGTATTTGTTTCTCCAGTGTACATATTTTCAAGCGTAATCACAAGGACACTACAACACGAACACGACATTTACAGACACAACACTTAAACACCTATGCCCTTGGCCGGACTCGAACCGGCGACCATCGGCGCGTGGAGAAATTAAGAAAGAGAAATTAACTATCAATAGGCTTTCTGGTACATGAAATGTCTACGAGATGGCGTTAGAGCCTTTTCCGAGATTTTTTTTTTTTTTTTTTTTTTTTTTTTTTTTTTTTTTTTTTTTTTTTTTTTTTTTTTTTTTTTTTTTTTTTTGCTGTCGTCAGTCTTTAGACTGGTTTGATGCAATCCTCCATCCCTTCCTATCCTGTGCTAACCTCTTCATTTCTACATACCCCTTACAATCCACGTCCTCAATTATCTGCTTCATATATTCTAATCTCTGTCTTCCTGTACAGTTCTTACCTTCGACTGTTCCCTCCACTAACAAATTAACGAATCCAGCATGTCTCAAAATATGACCTACCAGCCTGTCTCTTCTTCCTGTAAGCTTCTGCCATAAACTTCTTTTCTCACCCATCATTTCTAAAACTCGTTCATTTCTTACTTTGTCTGTCCACCTAATTTTCAGCATTCTTCTGTAGCACCACATTTCAAATGCTTCAATTTTCTTTCTTTCCGGCATTCCTAAAGTCCATGTTTCGCTACCGTAAAGTGCTGTGCTCCACACATAGAGTTTTAAGAAGTTCTTTCTAATTCCTAGATCAATATTTGAAACTAAAGGTTTCTCTTTTTCATGAAGGCTCTTTTTGCTAGTGCTATTCTGCTTTTAACATCATTCCTGCTTCGGCCATCGGTTGTAATTTTGCTTCCCAAGTAGCAGAACTCACTCACTTCTCCTATTGCATCAGATCTTATTTTTATATTTAATCTGCTAGTACTGGTGTCATTTCTGCTACATTTATTCACTTTTGTTTTACTTTGATTTATATTCAGTCCAAAATCTTCCTTCAGTATTTTGTTCATGCCATTCAATAACTTCTCAATATCCTCAGCCCTCTCTGCTAATAAGACAATGTCGTCAGCAAATCGTAGCATAATGATTTTTTCTCCCTGAAAACTTATGCCACATGGAAATTTTTCTTTGACTTTCTTCATTGCTTCTTCTACATACAAGTTGAATATTAACGGGGATAGACTACAACCTTGTCTCACACCCTTTTTAACTGATGCATGTCTCTCGTGATTCTCTACTTTTATCACAGCCCCTTGATTCTTATATAGTTTATAGAGGATTCTTCTATCTCGATACTTTAGACCTGACTTCTTTAAAATTTTGAACATCTTGTCCCACCTAACATTATCAAAAGCTTTTTCTAAATCAACAAATGCCATAAAAGTATCTTTGTTTTTCTTGATCCGCCCTTCAAGTATTAATCTTAAAGACAGAATTGCTTCCCTTGTACCGCGATTTTTCCTGAACCCAAATTGATCTTCACCTACTATCTCTTCTACTACCCTTTCCATCCTTCTGTATATTATTCTGGTCAGTAATTTTGAAGCATGTGATGTTAGACTAATTGTGCGATAATTCTCACATTTGTCAGCTTATGCTTTCTTTGGAAGTGTGAAGATGATATTTTTATTAAAATCATTTGGAATTTCTCCTGTTTCATAACTTTTTGATATCAGCTTGATTAATCATTCGATTCCTTCCTCTCCTAGAGATTTAAGAAGTTCTGCAGGGATCTCATCAATTCCAACTGCCTTATTTGCTTTCAAGTCATTCAGAGCTTTATTAAATTCTGTCCTCAAAACAGGATCTCCTAAGTCATCCATGTCGACATCGCCTTCCTTTTCCAATACACTATTGTTCAAGTCGTCCCCATCATACAGTTTCTCAATGTATTCTTTCCATCTGTTAGCTCTATCTTCTGACCTTAAAAGAGGTTTCCCATCGGCAGCTTTAATGTTCATACCTCTTTTCTTCATTTCTCCAAAATTCTGTTTGATCTTTCTATATGCAACATCTGCTTTTCCTGCAACCATTTCCTTTTCTACTTCTTCACCCTTTTCTTGTAGCCATTTTTCTTTTGCTATTTTGCATTTCCTATTTATTTGATTTCTAAATTGCCTGTACTGTTCTTTTCCTGCTTCATCCTGA
This sequence comes from Vandiemenella viatica, assembly GCA_031002005.1. Lineage (NCBI taxonomy): Eukaryota > Metazoa > Arthropoda > Insecta > Orthoptera > Morabidae > Vandiemenella > Vandiemenella viatica. The sequence goes on from JARYHS010012170.1 coordinate 11,038, forward strand.
GCATTTTTGTACCTTCTCCTCTGATCGATCAGCTGCAAAATTTCTTCTGTGATCCAAGGTTTTCGGGCAGCTTGTTCCCTAAAACCTAAGGTTTCTTTGCCAGCTTTCATTATTTCGGTCTTTAATACACTCCATTCGTCCTCGATTGAGCTCCTTTCACAGTTAATTCTTAGACCTAAGTCTACCATTTCTGCAAATTTTTCTCTTGTGCCAGATTGTTTCAGTTTATTCACTTCCAGTCTGTTCTGCTTATGCTGCTTCCTTATTCGCTTGAATTTCAGCCTGCACTTCATTACTATCAAATTATGGTCCGTGTCTATGTCTGCTCCTGGGTACGCTTTACAGTCTAGAACTTGATTCCTGAATCTCTGTTTGACCATGATATAATCTAGCTGATATCTGCCTGTATCCCCAGGACGTTTCCAGGTGTATATTCTTCTTGCATGGTTCTTAAACAGTGTGTTAGCCACTACTAGCTTATATCTTTCACAAAATTCTAGCAACCTGCTTCCTCGCTCATTTCTTTCTCCTAGACCAAAACTTCCTACAGTATTCCCCTCTTTTCCTTCTCCCACTATTGCATTCCAATCACCCATGATTATTAGATTTTCCTCCCCTTTCACATATTGGATTAATTCTTCAATTTCAGCGTATATTTTTTCTATTTCTTCGTCATCTTCCTGTGACGTTGGCATATATACTTGTACCAATGTGGTTGGGACGGGCTTAGTCTCTAACCTCATCAAAATAATCCTGTCACTAAATTGTTCATAATAACTAACCCGTTTCCCTACTTTCTTGTTCATTACAAATCCTACACCAGTGACTCCATTGACAGCTTGTGTGCTAATTATCCTGTGTTCCCCAGACCAGAAATCCTGTGCGTCCTTCCATTTAATCTCACTAATCCCAACAACATCTAACTTAAGTTGTTCCATCTCCCTTTTTAAGTTTTCTAACCTACCTGCCCTATTCAGACTTCTAACATTCCACGCTCCGACTCGTAGAATGTTTCTATCCATTCTGATGACTCCTCCCTGAGCAGTCCCCACCCGGAGATCCGATTGGGGGACTATTTTACCTCCGGAGTATTTTACCCAGGAAGAAGCCATCATGATATATGTAATTTGAGAGGATTACATGTCCTCGGGATACCCTTTGGGTCTTTAATGCAGTGGTTTCCCGTTGCCTTCTGCATCCCCATGCCGTTGATCATTTCTGATTCATCCGCCTTTCGGGGCCGTTTCCAACCCCAAGGGCAAGAGGGTGCCCTGAACCGCTCCCCGCTCTTCCGCCCTCTTTTCAGAGGCCGTTGGCAAGCAGTGGGTGACTCCTTATACCGGGAATCTTTCAGTCGCCAGAGCCTCGTCCATGCAAACAGGGTGCACCACGTGAAGGAGAGGTTGACATTTGGTTTGAAAAGACTAGTATAGTCTCTCCCAAACCCTTACACCCCGTTTCCGAGATAACAAACACAAAATTCTTTAAAATGTTTTCGCGGGGGAAGACACCTATTTAGATAATCCTGATAAGCAAAACGTTATCATATATATATATATATAGTATGGTAAAGAGAAAAGCCTCTATTTGTGTAGAAAGATACCTTGATACATGTCTGCCTGTCTACAGTACTGTTACAAGTATTTTAGGCAGATTAACTCGAGTAATAATGAAACTATTTGAGTGAAATTTAAATCAGAATCTTCACTGTATTACTTACATCTGATATTGTTTCTTCACTACAACAATTATTCTTTTACGGCTCCACAGGGAGCTCACAAAAATATGTGATAAATTGCTGCCTGTAGCCCATTCACTCCTGTTTGTCTCCTTGTCCTGTGTCTCACATCATGAAACCTTCTCGTTATGTATCCTTCAAAGCTGACGGCGTTTGCGCGGAAGCTATCGTGTCAAGGGGTTCTTTCCCAGTGCGATAGAAAGGGGATTAAGCTCAGTGACCTTGAGTCGTCTATTGAAATTGAACGGAATATGGCAGACATGAATTGTTACGATAATTATGCAAATTGAAGTTATTGTAAGCTACTGTGAGTGTCAATACATAATGTAATTTACTTGGTATAGCATAGCAAGAATAATGATAATCTCAGTGTCGCAAAAGATGTTCGTATTTTTATCTGTGTTTTTAACCTTTAATAAATAGTTTAAACTCCTTAAACTGTTGGAAATCCCAATTACTACTTCATAAATGATGTCTAAATTTCCCATAACAACGTCAGGTTTTGCTTTCACATAGAAGAATTTATTGGGAATTAATTCCAAAATAACAGAGAACCTGAAAAATTATTTAACAACATTATCCAGATTTATATTTTTGAAACGTTGTATATACGCGGCCTGGCAAAAAAGACAAAAAATAGAATAAATAAATAAAGAACCTAGAAGGAGAGGAGTAAACGAAATGAAACTTCTTGAGTTGAGAGGGTATAAGATATTATTTCAGTGATCACAAAATTGAGTCAAATTTACAACAATAAAAAACTTGCAGGATGATCCCTGTTATCAGTACGACGTCTCGCCCCCTGTGGCCTGAATGTACTGACTGGTGTCATAAAGTCTTTGTATCCTATCCTGAGGCAGTCTGACTCACGACAGTTGTAACTAGTCCTTGATATCATGGATACTAACACTGGGGCGGAGTTGACGCTGAGCTTGTGCCTCAGATGTTCAGTCGGGGATAGATCTCGGTATCACGTCGACAGTGGCTCAAGATCACGCAGACAGTTCAGAGAGACACGTGTAATGTGTGGACGGGCATTGTTTTGTTGAAAACTGGCAACACGATCCTGTCACATGATAGATAACATATGAGGACGCAGGATGTCCGTGACGTACCGTTGTGCCGTCAGAGTTTCATCAATCACTACACGACGTGATCTGAAGTCATTCCGAATGGCTCCCCACACCATGACCCCGGGAATAACAACACTGTGTCTTTCCAAAACATAGAGAGAATGGGACCTCTCCCCAGGTAGTCACCATACTCGCCGACGATGGTCATCCCAGGTAGTGCGATTCAGCACTGGATACAATGCGGCTTCATTCATCAGCAGTCCAGTAAATCGCACTTCTATTTGCATGGACCCTCATTCCTCGTTTTTTTACTCATGGCTTTTTACCTCGTCGAGGTCATTAGAGACTGAAAAGGACTGAGGACACGGAACGGGAAGTAATTCGACCATGTATTTTGAAGAAACCATCCCGGAATTCGCCATGGATTCATTTGGGGTAATCATAGAAAACCTAAATCTGTATGGCTGGACGGGGATTCGAACCCCATCCTTCCCCCAATGCGAGGGCGGAGTGTTACCGCTCACTCGCCACTTATTCCTCCACTTCTCTAATTTCTCTCATTCCTTGAACCTACAAACTAGTAAAAAGCTAATAAATTGATTTTCTTCCTCATCTACCGCCCAAGGAAGTACTAAGTACAATTCTAGCAAAGTCTGATATCAAGATTACCCTTCCAGAAAAACACAATTGTTTAGTATGCATCCTAAGCCACTCAATGCAGGATATATTCCAGAAGACATCCCAGAATTTGGAAGAATATTTATCAATGCTCAAAATAAAACAATGGAGTCTAAAGAAAACTACGAAATATAAATAAAATGCGGAGGCTATCTGGATGAGATACTCAAAGACAGAAAGAACACCAACTAAAGTAACAAGTCAATAAAAAAGAAATAAAATAAAAACCTGAGACTCGATACACTTGGTTACATAATTGAATACTGAAAAAAAAATATTCCTCATAAATGAACGACACTAATATATTTTCATGTTTTCGACCAATGAATGGTTAGGGAAGGGATACAACGTCATCGGAAGAGGGAGAGAAACAAGAGCTGAGCAGCGGATGAAGGTATCTTTCGACTCGGACTTCATTCTTTTCGATTTTCGCAACAACTTCGCCCTCAGTATCCTAACTGAAGAGTGGACTTCAACTTCGACCTCGCGTAAGGCAAGATGACGTCTTCTGTATCATGCTTTGGGTCCTGCGCTGCATAATCCTTTAAGTTTTCTGTTAGTAGCTAATAAGCTTGGGAGTTGTTTCCACTCTGATGAAATTTATATCATATCTGGTAGAGGAATGTATGTGTTTCTACCTATAATACTTCCAGTTTTAACAAAACAAAACAAAACAAAAAAAACTACAGTGATCATTACGTCTGTTGCTAGTAATAACTTTATTTAATCGTTGTTCCTGTTTTATCTCTCGTATGTGCGAGATTGTTGTTTTGCCAGTAACATCCTTTAGCTGGTGGCTTCTTTCTTCATTATCTCGTTATCGGATCCAATCACGCTAACCTCTTTTAACATAAGTGACAAAGGCACGAAATTACTTCACCATACCACCAACCATTAACGGTTTTTGTGAGACCGATTTTGAGCACATTGTCCAGATTGAGATAGCGCAGCAATGAATTTTAAATGTGTTGCCTCGTACAACCTGCCAGCCTGATTTAACGTAAGCGTACAGCTTATAATAAAGGTCGTTAAAGGAATTACAGCGACTCGAAGTTTTACGTCAGTTAAGATAATCCACATCATTTCCTTCTTTTTAAATTTATGCAGGTATAAAAAAATCCCTTGAGATTTACCGAAGGAGAACTCGGCGTAAATAATTTCCCGTGCCGTACTCCGGCGATAAGAAAGTGCCGCACGAAGTAGGAATTCCGAGATGCGACGATGGTCGTCATTATACTAAATAAAGAAGGCCACTGAATATTTATGTGTAAATCACAATCTCAGTGGTTGAAAACAACAAGGCAATCAAATTATGTAAATGCGTCAACGTCTCTTTTAATGTTACCTTAACACGTCATTCTTATTCAAATACCGGAGAAGATTTGTAAAACACATCCTGTGGAGGAGTCCTAATGACTTCTTGCTAAGAGAGGAAGTTATAAGTACCGGTAGCGATACCAATGAATTCTTGGTTTGTAGTATACAAAAACTTTACTGTAAGTGAGTGTACCGAAAAAAATACAAAGGATAAATAGTGTTTCCGTTTAAAAAAAATTGCAACTTTTCAGTAACTTTACGGCGCGGTAGATTGATTAAAACCACACTTTCGTCTGCATCCTTGTTTATGTATGATGGAATGTGATGACTCGTTGTGCATCTCTGCGTTGATACACTTATAACTTTAGGAATATCAGAGAGAAAGAAAATTGAAGCATTTTAAATGTAGTGCTACAGAAGAATGCTGAAAGTGGACAGACAAAGTACGAAATGAACGAATTTTGGAAATGATGGGTGATGAAAGATGTTTGTGGAAGAAGCTCACGGAAAGAAGCGACAGGCTGGTAGGTCATATTTTGAGACGAACTGGATTAGTTAATTTGTTAGTGGAGGGAATAGTCGAAGGTAAGAACTGTAGAGGAAGACACAGATTAGAATATATGAAGCAGATAATTGAGGACGTGGGTTGTAAGGTAGATGTGGACATGAAGAGGTTGGAGGATTGCATCAAACCAGTCGAAAGACTGTTGACAGAAGAAAAAAACTTGAAAACAACTGATGCAATACACATGTAATTTAAAAGAAATACACAGACGGAAAAAAAAAATCCCAACACCAAGAAAAAATTATTGTAGAGTAATGAAATTTGGACAATGCATTTGTCAAGTTAACATGTTTAATTGATTAAATTTTCAAGATCACAGGTTAATTTAAGCTCAAGAAAATGCATTTCAAATGTGAAATACTGTTAAATTAATAGCCGGTGTAACCTCCAGAATTTTGAATGCAAGCCTGCAAACGTGAATGCATTGTGTCATACAGGTTTCGAATGTCACTTTGTGGTATGGAGTTCCATGCTTGTTGTACTTGTGCTGTCAATACTGGGACGGTCAGTGCTGGCTGTGGATGATGCTGGAGTTGTCGTCCAATGATATCCCATACGTGTTCAATTGGAGACAGATCTGGTGATCTCGCAGGCCAAGGTAACATGTCGACACTCTGTAGAGCACGTTGCGAGACAACAGCGGTATGAGGGCGAGCGTTATCCTGTTGAAAAACTCCCCCTTGAATGCTGTTCATGAATGGCAGCACTACATGTTGAATTACCAGACTGACGTACAAATTTGCAGTCAGTGTGTTTGGTATAACCACAAGAGTGCTCCTGCTGTCATAGGAAATTGCTCCCCAGACCATGACTCCAGGTGTAGGTCCAGTGTGTCTAGGCCGCAGACAGTTTGGTTGCAGGCGTTCCCCTGGCCTCCTTCTGACCAACACTCGGCCATCACTGGCACCAAGGCAGAACCTGCTTTCATCAGAAAACACAACAGATCTCCAGTGTTGGTCAGAAGGAGGCCAGGGGAACGCCTGCAACCAAACTGTCTGCGGCCTAGACACACTGGACCTACACCTGGAGTCATGGTCTGGGGAGCAATTTCCTATGACAGCAGGAGCACTCTTGTGGTTATACCAAACACACTGACTGCAAATTTGTACGTCAGTCTGGTAATTCAACCTGTAGTGCTGCCATTCATGAACAGCATTCAAGGGGGAGTTTTTCAACAGGATAACGCTCGCCCTCATACCGCTGTTGTCTCGCAACGTGCTCTACAGAGTGTCGACATGTTACCTTGGCCTGCGAGATCACCAGATCTGTCTCCAATTGAACACGTATGGGATATCATTGGACGACAACTCCAGCATCATCCACAGCCAGCACTGACCGTCCCAGTATTGACAGCACAAGTACAACAAGCATGGAACTCCATACCACAAAGTGACATTCGAAACCTGTATGACACAATGCATTCACGTTTGCAGGCTTGCATTCAAAATTCTGGAGGTTACACTGGCTATTAATTTAACAGTATTTCACATTTGAAATGCATTTTCTTGAGCTTAAATTAACCTGTGATCTTGAAAATTTAATCAATTAAACATGTTAACTTGACAAATGCATTGTCCAAATTTCATTACTCTACAATAATTTTTTCTTGGTGTTGGGATTTTTTTTTCCGTCTGTGTATATCCTTCGGATCTTATTGATAAGTGGACATTAGTGACCACATTCAGTATTTTCAGTCGGTTTTTGCTGTGCATGGTCCGGTCTCGTATATTCTCTAGAGTATGTACTCCAGTACACTTTCGTTGGTTATACCAGGTTTTCTTTAATGCATAATGATTATATCGTTTCTTATCACTTAACCAAATAGATCGGCCTGGTGGCCGTAAAACCAAGTAGCAGGAGATGGTGGCTCCAAGAAAACTTGCAAAGTTTGTTACTTGAATAGTTAAGATAACATACAACGACAACAATATTCCACTCCTGCAGACAAATACAAATGTAATTATTCTTTTTCACTATCGAAAAAAAAAACACTGTTAATAAAAATTAACAGAATCTACAGACAACGTTACTCCAAGACCCAAGAGTTAATTTCTATTTGTTCATGATATTTTCCCCCATAATGTTCTCTAGTATCATAACTACATTCAGTAACTTGTTTCCACTGAATTTGCAGCTGTCACGTTACTGATCTAATACTTCCTACCGGAATAAGGAAACATTAAAAAAAAAAAAAAAAAAAAAAAAAAAAAAAAAAAAAAAAAAAAAAAAAAAACTAAGACGTCAACCCGAAGGTTTGTTAGATACTGCCAAAGGAGGCATACTAAGCCCTTGTGTCAGAAGTAGGGCGACCAGTTCCTTTCCTCTGGTACCTACAGTTTAACGTGGAATCAGAACCACGGAACGAGCTGGCATAGCTCATATTATAAAGCACAACTCTCATAAATTCCTGCGTCCACCGCGATTTGAACGCGGAACCGGAGCAGCAGTTATACAAAAGAACGGATACAGAGAGTTATTATTGTGTCAAATGTTGATCAAACGAAGTAGAATTACTCCACATAGTTTCATCCACCGATGCAAAAGAATTTTTATTTCTAAATCGTTATTTGATTAACGTGGATTGTTCAAGGTGTGCTGCTCACTTCAGTGGTAAATTATAATTAATAAAATTGGAGTTGTAAATTCAAATTCTCTACAAAGCAGTTTTGCGTATGAATCTTCCCTGGTACCACCTCTGAAATATTTCGGATTAATTCTTCAAGAACAGAGAAAATCTTAACTATCACCGAGAGCAATACCTAATTCGTTTAAACAAACATGCAAAATAATTTATTTGAACAGTTCTTTTGGCAAAATCACGAACTTGATTAATGAAAGGCGTGCTAAGGATACTTTCTTAAAGAATACTGAACAAATTTTTTTTAAATGATTCAGTCATTTCGCATCAAAATTCAAATCAGAAAGGTCTTCATTACTCTCATACACTTACAGGCTGACATGTAGTTTGCCGTGCCGAAGCAACCACTTGCATGAGAAGCTAATCACAATTCCTACGTTTCATTCGTTACCTCTTTTTATAACTTATGGTTTTACGCCCCGTCGACGTCGAGGTCATTAGAGGCGGGATGGGACAAGGAACGGGAAGGAATTCAGCCATGGCCCTCTTAAAGGAAGCATCCCGACATTCCCCCGAAATGATTTGGGTAAACCATGGATAGCCAAAATCTGGATTCCCGGACGGGGATTCGAACCGAAGTCATTCGTTACCGTGAAAAAAAAAAAAAACTCGGTATCATACTTTTTGCATACACCTGATATGTTGTAACGATGGCAAACATAAAGAAGTCTGAAAGATATCGCTCTTAAGACCACTACATAGAGAGACGATAAGATTCGTGGTCAGACATTCATGGCTATCTATTTTTCTCATGTGGAAAGCGCTCATCCGGAACGTCTCACTTGCCAGCAGTTCTGCCAACCTATCTACATCTGGTTCATTGCTGACCTGCTCACTGGAAATGGGGCTGTAAACTGTAAAGGGCACCAGACGGTCGCTCAACTCACTCGCTGCCGATATGCAGCAGCGCTTTGAAAGGTTGCCTAGTCTTAAAACTTAATTGTGAGCGTTTACGATCACCCTCGAACTGCCACTGGAGCCTTGCAGCCTGAATGGCCTTGTCTAGACAGTTAAAACGAAGTTTCAACCTCTCCGGTTTCGTTTTTGAGACCCTATGTTTCCACTCTTTTCTTTTCTCTCAGTAAACATACGTTCTCGGCAAGTCTGCTAGATAGCAGAATGAGATTAATTTGCTCCTCGCCTCATAAGCACTGCAAATAACTCGTCTCAGGTGAATATGTGAATATAACTGTTGATAAAAATGATTTGCTTAATGCGTTCAGTGACTCTTCCGAAAAAAAAAGAAACACAATAATCCAGCCAACGCATAAATATTGTACCTAGAGCACTACTTGCTTGTAAATATTAAGATGACCTAACTTTTTAGGCCATTAAAGTGCATATTAATCTTTTCACGTGTAACAAAAAAATCACGAGTGTAAGAACACGACAGAATAGGCACAACACTTAATTAAAACCACCCATTCTCTAGGCCGGACTCGAACCGGCAATCTTTGCAACGCTACCGAAGCTGGGCATCCAGAATTTTTCGATACTAGCTAAGACGGCAAACTTACGGGAATCATTATATGGTTTTAGGTCAAATATGCCCATTATTTTGAAGGAAACAGTTTACCATCAGTGAAATATTTCCATGTTGATTCACGGTTGCGAGATTTGGAATAAAATTACGAAAAGGAAACATGGAAAATCCAATGAACTACGTACAGGCAAGTGCAGAGTTTCTGACGCCAGTTTAAAAGGTTAACGAAATTAGGGAGAAGAAAGATATTTTGGAATTGCATTGGACTGGCCATGCTGACCTGTTTAAAGGCGACGTATGGATAGAATTGGTTTATGAGTGATTTCCAAGGACTACGATGTGCAGAATTGGTCAAGAAAGTTCTTTCTAGAAAAGACTTACAAAGTCCTATCTGGTTCTATAACTCTAAAGCTGCGTTCCTACGACATCTCTTAACGGAGGCTTCCCGGGACGGATAGCCAACAACACGCCGTATGAAAGGGGCCGCCATTGCTAGCAGGGATGAGACGCAGCTACCCACTCTATGTCGGTAAACATCACAGGTGTTAGTAGTGGTGCGCTGTTGCCATCGGTTTGCAGCAAAGGTGCACACCCCTTCTGTTGCTGTAAAGTGCTCTGTACCAAACGACACAGGCAACTTGGTGAGGTGATTTAATAGGTTATTACATGATTTACTATTCTTGTATAGCAGAGTGCAAATGCATGACACCAATAAATTTTTCTCTGTTAAATTTGGATTCCAGATCAACATGATTCTTATGTTTCTCCCTCTTGTTTTTTTTCTGTTACATACATTTTTATGAATGAAGATTAGTACTCTTTTTAAACTACCAGGATGCAATATTATTTACATTAATAGAGCATTAGTTTGGTATAATGAGTTAGTAAGCATAGGCCATAGTAATATAACCAAGACTGTGTATCTAACAGCAGCTAAGTTGTCTTGAATTAATTATGCAGTGCTTAGAGCGTTAGGGATAACGTAAATGAATCAATATCTTCTTTGTAAGCACTACTGATTTTCTTGCATGACGCAGCTGTAGTATGAGCACATTTTATTTCCATGCTGGGTCACCGCCAAGTTGCTTGATTGAACGAGTTAAGGTGCCATCATAATTTACTTGATTTCCAGTTTCGGGACTAGCAGCCATATACGTTATTTTCAAAAGGTGTTTTATTGTGACGAGTAAACTTTCTCCCGTCATACTTAACCAAAATTGATAAGTTAAATATTAAATTTTCCGTTTTGGCAACACCATTAATAAGCAGTGATTGCCAACCACTAGATAGCAGCACGATATATTACAGAGATACGAATAAGCTGTGTGTTTTTTCTAGAGTGTGGAGCTTTTCTGATATTTTTGTTACTGGTCAGGGAACATTTCATCGTTTCTATGTCGTAGGTGGTTGTAAGTGTTTTGCTACGTCGGTGTTTCAGTTGCTAATTAAACAGTTGCTACAAATGAGTCAGTTCTTCTTTCACCTTAACACAAACCACCAACTCGCAATTCATCGTACAACATTCGCGAAATTTTTACACGGGCTACAAAAAACAAAAGGCTCATGTTGTTCGCACTTATTACCATCGCTTAGGGGCCATCCACAAATTACGTCACACGAATTTAATTATTTTTGGACCCCTCCCTCCCCCCCCCCCATGTCACAGGTTGTCACATTTGTGCCCCCCCTTTTTTCTCCGCTGGTGTGACGTCACATATTTTGCAATTTTAAATTTATAAATTAAAACAGCACTTCCAGAAACTGATTTATGTATTTCTAGTTAAAAAAAATCATAACAATAAATCAAACATTTAAGAAAATATTAAAAAATACATAAAAATCGAATTAATGATTCAAAATTGAGTCATCATGTGTCTATAGATATTGAACCCATTCCTTGATACCGTTTATATTGGCATAATAGTAACTTCATTCTTCATTTCGATAGTGTTGGGAACATTCGATGTGTCATCATCACCTTCATCTACCGCCACGAGCCAAAAAGTGATACAAATTATGCTTGTCATGTCACAAAGTTTATGAGACGCCCCCCCCCCCCTTAATCACACGATGCCACACTTTGTTGACCTCCTCCCACCCCTCAAGGTGTGACGTAATTTATGGATGACCCCTTAGGTAACCGTTATTAGCAACTGACACAGGGGATGTCTGACCAGTTCAAAGATATCTAATTATCTAGGAATTATTGGAGCAGGTTCTTCCTCCTCATGTCCTCTATGACTTACGACTGTTGCACTGTTACCGCCAGTGAGGTTGCGTATCCTTACAGCGGCCTCGACAAAATGTATTACGTATGCCGGCATCGATGCCAAGTGGCGAGTTCAATAAACAGAGCCGCCAGCTGGCCTTGGCATTCAGACCGCCTCTTGGCGCCCCGGTACCGATTACCAGTAAGTGAGCCGTACAGCTGGCCGCAGGCAACCCGGCGCCAGCATAGGTGAAGTTTGTTTCGTAACCGGGACCACCAACCAGTCTCAAACGTAAGTCACGACTCAGTTGACCCTGACAAGTTAGAAACATCATTGGTAATCGGCCTGAGGCTGCGGCCTAGTGACTGGCTCCGCGGGTCGCTGGTTCGAAACCATTCTCGGGCATGAACCTGTTTAACACTGCCGATCAAAATAACTGACTTTTGACGCTGCAGATTGTTGATATATCGTATGCAGGTAATTTATATCTGTTGACTGACGATTATTAAACTCTGTACTCCGTAGCATTACATTTAATTTACCAGGCTAAACAGTGGCCATGACTACTGAAAATTTTATAAAATGCGTATCGATAACCACCGTATAGGTTGTGATAAAAAAACACGTTTCTTCATAGTAAAATACCGCTCTGCCCTTCGTTTTCAATTAGAGGCAGTGGGATGTAAACAGAATACATAAAGATTAAAACAGACTTACAGTGAGAAAATAAACATTCCATCTCTGTTTGGGACACTATATATATATATTATTAGTCATTATTGCCCTTGAGGAGAGTGTTTAAACTCAAATTATTCATACGGAGCGGGGGCGGTGTAACGGTTAGCGTTCTCGCCTCACATTCGGGAGGACGGCGGTTCGAATCCCCGTCCGGGCATCCAGATTTGGGTTTTCCATGGTTTCCCCAAATCACTCCAGGCAAATGCCGGGGGTGCATCCTTCAAAAAGGCCATGGACGAATTCCTTCCCATTCCTTGCCCCCATCCTTGCCCCCCATCCTTTCCCGCCTCTAAAGACCTCGATGTTAAAAAGAGACGTAAAGCAGTTAAAAAAAAATTATTCAGTTTTTGTTTCTATTTGTCTTCTTCCTCTTCTCTTCCCATAACCTCCTCATTCGCTCACTGTGTTCCTGTTTCCTTTGTTCAGTCCATTTTGTTCCTGTTTTCTTCTGTATTTAAAATTTTGTGTTCATAATTTTGTTCTTGAATTGTCCCCTTTCCCGTGTCATTTCCTTGCTGATCCCTGCGTGATTCAAGTCCTCTTCCATTTCGTGGAACCAACTGGTTTTCCTGAGTGAAACCATTTACCAAATCAAAGATCCTCTTTGTGAATCTAGTGCTGTTCATTCGCTGAAAATGTCCATAGAATTGAAATATATAAATATATATTATCTCTGCTATTCGATTTTGTACTATTTGCGAATACTTCAACAAAGCCCATCAAAGTGACGGAAATTTTTATGAAAATGTTTCTGAGGAAAGAATAATTTCAAAAGCTAATAACAATTATTTATTTGTTTGGTATATTTCGAGATTTCTGATGTTTCGTATAAAATTTCTATCATTTTTAATATACTTTCCTGTTTCTTATAATCTGTCAAAAAATTCTTAGATTATGTTGTGGCCTGGTTGTGATAGACTAACTGTTACAGAGGATAGAGCCTAAACGTCAGATTCTATTGTCCTTAAATTAATTTTTTGATTTAACAATAGTAAATAAACAAACAGCAATATGTAAATTTAAACGAACGTCGCGCATGACTCTGCATCGCATTATAATTTTTTATATCTGTCCTTCGTATTTGTGTTATTCCTCGACAGACAATTTCCTTTTAACATTATAAACGCAAATAAAATAAACATTATAAAAGCAAATAAAATAAAATGTAGTTATTTATTTGAAATTTCCTGGTTAACGAATCAGCGTGGTGGCAGCCACTGTAACTAACACTTCGGGTATTATCGAGACTCGCCGAAGATTGCCGAGCAATTCAGTTTATGTCCAGTCTCCAGGTTCACCGCATTTTATTAAAGTGGATGTTACATGCACCAAATAACCTAGCATGCTTAATTCGACTCTCATAAATAATTACTTTTACCCTCGGAGCTCTGTCAAATTCTTTGCACCTAACAACCTGAATTGGGCAACAATATTAATACAAAACAATTTAAAAAAGAAAGTTTCGTTAGTAAAGTTATTGAACCCATAATTCACAGCAGCCAATACACATTTATATACGAAATGTGGTCGTGAAAGAGATTCTTCAATAGCTGGCCTGTAAAGAAAAATTTTCCTTTTTTATATATAAAGTACCTGGGTGACCGATCTTCGCTCGACATCTTTCGATTCTTGTTCAATATCCAAGATTTCGAGTAAAGTTTGATTAAAGTAAAAGTCTTGAAGGCTGCCTAGGTGTTTTGAGATACACAGTTAACCAAAGAGAAGCTTAAATAACATCAGTAGGCTTCCTGGTACCTGAACCTTCTACGTAATGAGGTTAGAGCCGTTTTCGGGAAACCAAATACAAAAATTGCTCATTTTTTTAAGAAAAAAAATCGTGTTAAAAACTTGAAAAGCACAACGTTATCTACATATAAAATTTCATCCAAATCGCTAGATCCATTAGCGAAACCACCTCATAAATTTCTTTCAAAGAAAAATGCTATTATTATGTTAAATAGAAATCCTAATGCCAGTCAGCGATTAATTAATTGTGCGTGATTTGTGACAATAATAATAATAATAATAATTCAGGGGATTCTACGATAACCCTTGATGATGGATTGGAAGTGAACAATATTTTTTTATATATGTCGCTTAGTTCTCGAGATATCGTATCTCAAAGTTGACGTGGTTGGTTGAAATGCGACCTGAACCAGAAGATAAATTTCTTCATAGCCCAGTTTGATGATGAATTCATATGAAACTCGTTGAGACAAATCGGAAATAAATAATTTATTTTTCCGAAATCTCAAGTCAAGAGGTTAGGCTTAGATCCGGCCTGGACCAGAAAAAAACCCACCAAAACCAATATGTCTATACGTTGGTAATGTACTTTCAATGTTTTATTTTGTTCCTAATGGTTGTTGTTAGGTTGAAATACGGCATGGACCAGAAGAAACATCGACATTAGCATAAGGAACTATAGCTATAATTGATTTTTGACATGTTATAACTCGAAAACCAAGCGAGATATCATGAACATTTATTCTTTATTTTTGATATGTTTCGTCGAGTTATATAAGAATTTATCACCAGATTGTGACGTCATGGTAATAATAGAACATCATCAGTGTTCACTCCGATAAAACTATGCTCATACCTCGCGTGGTAGTATTTAATGACAAACTAACAACCACTTTTTACGATAAAAAACTAAACGATGATTACTTTATAGCTGGTACCGGTAATATTATTTTCAAAGAAGTTTCTGTAAAGTATCACCAGTGACAAAACCAATGATAAATTTTTAATTATCTTCCTTTTAAAATGTTTTACAATTAAACTTGCAGTGCTAATATTTCCACGGGTCAGCCATGGTGTACAAGAACTGTTCGTTTAAATATTCTTTGAAATCAAAGAGAATTTATTTGTAGGCTTTCTGGTACCTGAATTGTCTACGAGATGGCGCTACTATCATTTTCGAGATACCGAGTGAAAAAATTGTTCGTATTTTGTAAGACAACTATTTAGGTTATCTTAAAAGTCAAAACGTTATCTAAATATCAGATTTCATCCAAATCGTCATAGCCGTTTCCGAGATCCGAAATATATATATATAAGATAAAGCTTTTAGCAGATTACTTGTTGTAATGCACTCTATACCACGGCAGCCATAGAAGTTGTACAGCTGAGACCTAATAATGAAATACACAGCGCGGGATAGTAAGAAAAAGATATCTTCTTCCCATGTAACAGACGAATTGCTTCTCGATTTTCAAGGTTTACACAACTAAAGCCACAGCGTTTTTTGAGGAGTGCTTAAAATTTATTAATACATTCTGTAATTGCAAAGTCTAACTATTAACTTCTACCATGTTCATCGCATCTTATTCAGTCTCGTAATTAATCTTATAACATTTCTTGCACACTTGTAGAAGAGCGTCAAATGGTGTGAACCTGCGTTCAGGTCCTTGGTTCGTGGGCAGACTCTTTTACGACTGTGGAGGCGGACCGGGCAACCCAAGGTCTGGCCTCAGACAAGAGACTTACATTGACGATACTGAACGCTACAGAAATCCAGCCCTACACCGACGAGACTACACACTACAAGAATACAGAAAGCATTAATCATTGTTCAGTAAATAAATAAGCGTACTTCATTGTAAATCGTGTATGGTAGATCCAGAATATTTCGAAAAATCAATTGATGTTTACAAAATTTCTTAATGTTAGTTTCGAAATTAGATCTCTATAATTTTGCTGTGGTAGAAATAGTTGTAGAGTCTTCCGATATTTTGTTGGATATATGTACAGAAATTGTATCGGTTCAGTTACATATGGCGTTCTGCCAGTTCGCCGCTCCCGTTTTGCCGTACATTACAGTTTGGAATTGAGAAGGCGGACAATGCTTCGCCTGATGCAGTGGACCACTACATTGCCAAATCTTGCGACGAAGTTGAACAATGAATGATTCACGACAATGAACAAAACAAAGTCTCTGTCAATCTAATGTATGGTCAAATTTAATGTCGGTGAGCCAGATTTCTTTAGTTCGTCTATCTGCGCACACACATCTGTGATGACGTTATACTCTGAATAACAATTTTGTTCAGCTACTGTTAAGCTTCACCACCAGTCCTCGTTCAAAATCCTTGTATTATACTTCACACAGATATAAGTAATCTACATCTGCATCTACATATATACTCTGCAATTCACAAAATTGTTGGCGGCAGAGGGTGCTCAGCACCAAAACTAATCTCTTTGTTGTGCATTCCAATCGCGAATGGCACGAGGGAAATAAATAAATCATGGAAGAATCAGTGCGGCACCTTATTTCTCTGATCTTATCATTCCTGTGGTGGTGTAACGGCTAGCGTTCTGGCCTCACATTCGGGAGAACGGCGGTTCGAATCCCAGTCCGGGCATCCAGATTTGTGTTTTCCATGGTTTCCCAAATCACTCAAAGCAAATGCCGGGATGCTTCCTTGATAAAGGCAATGGCCGAATTCCTTCCCATTCCTTGCTCCCCATCCTTTCCCGTCTCTAAATACCTCGCTGTTAGAGAGACGTTAAGCAAATAAAAAAAAAAATTCTGTCATTCCGACTTAAATAGGTTGGCGAGCGAAGTATTTCATTACTCTCGTAAGTGAAAGTGGGAGATAATGGAAATATTGTTGACCCCCTACTGTATTTAGGGGCTTCATATCTTTTCTGGTTCTTTTTGTTTTCGTTCAAGAGAAATCACTTCCTACATATAAACATTCCTTTATCATATGCGTGTGGTATGTAACTTTCAGGTCATAAACAACATTCCATACCGGTTCAGCAATTTACCAAATCAATGGTTATATGTATATATACATATATATATATTGCTTTCTGTTTTGTGGGAGTATTCATGTGGGCATTTCTTCTAGTGTTGCAACCTTAAATTTAAAAAAGAAAACAGTGATGTCGTAGGTAACGGATCCATCAGACTAATTAGGTTTCTTATGTCAATAAACTACATATTAACATCCTTACAACAAGGATATCTCGCCGGTTCGAGTCCGATCTGGGATATTTTAATTTAATGTAGTGTCCGTCCTGCATTGTCTGAATTGAATGAATACATTGTCATACGTATGATGGAAGAACACTGAAGCCATTTGTAAGGATTGTTAACCAAACTCCATATTCGTTTGACCAGCCTTAATGTTTCAAGTCGCTGTGCCCTACTTATCGCCTCGTGGATTGAAACGTTCGTTTGATCTTCGACTGAGTTACGAGGCTTCATGTGACTTTTGATTTCCAAATTTTAGGCTATTTCACATGTAATTGTCGAAACTGATTTGCCGCTAATCTTACGGATGCAGATGAAATTATAGAACAACCTGTCTGACCATATTACTACCAAGATCATTTACACGCTACGAATTATGGTACTTTGTTTGCTGCTAAAGCCCAGAGCAAACGGGGAGAGAAAATCACATTCATTAATAATTAATATAAATTTCAAGGTAATATGGAAATGGCAAAGTATACATTCTGAACTACCCTATGGAAAAATTCTGTCCTCATTTACAACTTCTAAACATATTTTTGTACGCGCTAATTTACAACTTTGTTATGTCTGATGTTAGTAAATATGTTTTATTACATAACAGTTTAAAGAAAATGGATGCAAAAAACATATTATTATTTAATAAGGAACAAACGAACTCAGTCACCTATTTACAACGTAAAATGTAGTGGCTACTTTTCATTTCCTAAGAGTCAAAATAAAGTGAGCCCATTAGTGCATGAAAAATTGCCAAGACTAAATACACAGATGCAAAGCCGACATTGCAAATAAATTCTGTACACGTGTACCACTTCTGTTGCCAGAAAGTGACACACTAAGAGGTATTCGCTGGTCCTAGAAAGTGGTGTTGATTATTACACAATATACTTGCAAAACAAATACTGCTTGTTACATGTTAAATTCGCTCACATTTTTTAAAATTTTATGGATGTATCGCACTCAGTTTGATGAGACAGAAGCAAATCAAGAAACTTTCTTGATTATATTATTGTGTTCTCGCAATCGTAATTATTTCCGTTGTTGCACATATCATTTCTTGTTTTGCTGTCTGGACAAACTATTTCGTTGGATTATCATTCTCATTATAGTCCGTTCAGCTAACGGAGGCGGCTCAAGGTCAATCTGCTCTATCCCCACTCCACTGCTCTTACCCCTACATGCGGAGGGGAAAGAATGCCAGCTGACAATTTTTCAATTCGACTGCCTCGCTTGACACTGTGGAGGAGGGTGGTGAGGAGAGGAGTGGGGCAGATGACCTTGAGCCGCTAGTTGAGGGTGAACAGAGTTAAACATCATATAATAGTGAAAGAGTTCTAAATTTTCCGTTCTATGTATCTGACATTTGATTCTTCTTTTTCATCACATTTTCCTAGTATAAGTGATCGACACTACCTTTGATGAGTTTTTACTAATAAGTAGCCTGATCAAATTTGGAGGTTTGGTTTTACGGCCGCATCCCTTGCTGACGGCAACCATCTTATAGCTACTACTGCTAGGTCCGACTATCTACTAATTATGAAGTGAATTGTTGTCATCTGTCGATGCAGTTTGTAACTATGCTCTGTATGTGATTAGTGTACTTTTTTGTTGTTGTTGTAAAATGTGTAATTTATGAGGCGGACAATCCAGGCATTCTCCTTGATGACTGTGGAAATCCGCCTAAAAACTGCACTCAGGATGATTGGTACGCGCGTACCGGGGCTCGTGGCCGGCTCCGTTATACCTTCTCGATCCAGTTTGTGCGCCTCAACGCACTGAGCCACACAGATGGGTTGACGTTTGATTATCATTTTATGTTACTATCGAAGTAATAACTATCCTAATGGTTTGCATATCTCTTAACGGAGCTTGGATTCAAAGTCTGAAGATCTCTGATCTGGAAACGGTCCCCTGTACGATTCCTGTTATGAATCGCAATTTTTACGGGTACTGAATCTGATCATTACGTTGAGAAACTCTTTGCTTTGCACTTTTGAGGCATGATGGAATTATTCCGTAATTCGGTTTCCATGTAAAACTTCAGATTCCGGAGGTCAAGAACTGGCCAGCCTACATGTGAAAAATATATAGTAGGCCCGACCAGGTCTGGCGGGAGAGCAATAAAGCTCAGGCTTGTTTTATGGGAGGACGCGGATTCAAATCATTGTCGGGCGATCCCAACGTGGGTTTCCATGATTTTATTAAATCAGTGCATGGAAATTTCCATGAGTTTACTTGCACATATATACTAAGCAATTCACAATAATTTTAGGTGGCATAGGGTGCTTGGCACCAAGAATAGTATGTTCTCTGTACATTCCAACCAAGAGTGGCACGAGGGAAGAAATTATTCTTATATCCACAGTACAGCACCTTATTTCTCTAATATTTCTTTTCATTGTGACCCCCCCCCCCCCAATAGATTGGTGGACGAAGTATTTCATCACACTCGTAAATTAAAATGAGTGTACAAATGCTTATCAATAAATTTAAACGAAACCTACGTCGTCTATCTAACAGAGAACCCCAACCCAATCTACTAATCACTGCTGTGACGCTTTCGTAAGGATGTAGTAAGCAGTCACGAATCAAGAGGCTCTTCTCTACACTTTCTCTACACTGTCAATCAACTACTTGCAAAACGGATCCGAGACGGCAAAACCGTTTTCCATATGTGGACGCACTAGAGATTTGTACGCTATTTCCTTTGTATGTGCGTTACAATTTTCTACGATCGATCAATTTATCGCAGCCTGGAATTAGCTCTACTCACGACCGAATTAATGTGCAGGGCACATTTCATATTGTTTTGTACTGTTACTCTCAAATACTTCAGTGAATCACCGAGCGTGGTGGGTGACCAGTAACGCTCTCGCCTCGCATTCGGGGGAACGTGGGTTCGAATCGCCGTCCGGGCATCCAGATTTGGGTTTTACATCATTTCCCCAAATCACTCTAGGCGAATGCCAGGATTCTTCCATCAAAAGGCCGTTCCTTATCCCAAACCCTACCCGCCTCTAATGACCTTCACGTCGGCAAGGCCTAAAGCAATAAGCAAAAAAAAAAAAAAAAAAAAAAAAAAAAAAAAAAAAAAAAAAAAAAAAAAAAAAAAAAAAAAACTTGCACATATATACTAAGCAATTCACAATAATTTTAGATGGCATAGGGTGCTTGGCACCAAGATTAGTATGTTCTCTGTACATTCCAACCAAGAATGGCACGAGGGAAGAAAAAAAAGGCATTGAATCGACCATGTCAATAACTGAAATGTTTATTTTTTACCTCTAATAAAATGAGTTATTTTTCTTAGTTTTGCAAATTGCCCTGCCCTGTCCTACTGTCTGGATAGTGCCTTTAAAAGGCCTTGGCCAAACTCCTTGTTCCTCGCCCCTAACTTTTCTCCGTCTTCAGTCAGATTGACGAGGCTTAAAACCCTAAAAATCACTATGGATGCTTTCGGAGGATTCAAGCAGCATTAGGGTTGCGGCTAAGTGGGTTCAGCGTTTTGTCGAGATCAAGAAATTTTCAACCTACTCTTCTTTGGTCAATTAATTTCGGTCTCTGGACCAATGTTGTTCTGGAAGACATGGCGGTTTTATTTTTAAGGCGGAGACTTCCAGAGGGGCAGGTCAGGTTGTTTGCCATTTTACGAGCAGTCAGTTTTCACGTGTTCCCTCCCGGCCATTGCTGCCACTAAATATAGCATCTCAGCAAGCAGCAGGAGGCCTTGTCGGTGGCTCTGTTGTTTGACTTGTTTAACAGCGCCGTACGGTTCCCCGCGAGACGCTAACGACGCCATACCAAGAGTCAAGAAAGTCATTAGATCGCATAACAATCTGCTGTCGCCGAATAGGCGAATAAACGCCAGAATACCCTCCAGTATTAACATGGGAACAACTATAAATATGATCAGCTGCTACAAAGTAAGTCGTGCTGCTAGTAATGTCAACAAAGAGGGACTTTAGTTACATAGCGAGGCACATCAACATCTGAAAATATTATTTCCTTCTGCTGTGTGGGACATTGTAATAATATAAAGCTCGAAGCAGATGATCCCATCATTTTATAACCGCGCTGACTGTCACCATTTGATTAACAACTTACTAAGTGACCTTTTATTAATCAATACATTGATTAACCAAAACATTATAACCACCTGCTTAATAGCGTGCTGGTCCACCTTTCGAACTCAATACAGCAGCGATTTGGCGTGGCGTAGATTCTACAAGTCCTTGTTAGGTTTCTGGAGGTATCTGGCACCAGATGTGTAAGCACAGGTCATGCACTTCCCGTAAATTACGGGCAAGTGGTTTCTGGGCACGAAGCCTTGAAACAAGCATCTCGGAAACGGCGTGGCTGGTCGGCTGTTTGTGTGGTACTGTAGTGAGCATCTATGGAAGGTGAGTGAAACCACGAAATGGCTGACTTCCACGGCTCATCACAGAACGTGGAGGTAGGAGTTTTTCCAGTTCCGTAAATCAGGATAGGTGGAGGAAATATGTGTGAAAGATCTGACGTTAGGGTATAGCACTAGTGCAGGAATTTTTTTTTCGGAACACACGAATCACTGCTTTATTCCGTTCAAAAGGCGGACCAACACTTAATAAAGCAGGTGGTCACAATGTTTTGGCTCATTATTGTATACATGAAGGTTCGGTCCAATCGGCAGACAGACATTATTCTGTTGCCATATTAGGAAACACTTTCTATTTAACATGTTAAAGACTATTACTACCGCCCATCAGTATTGTCAGAATACTTGAAGATAGGCACCGAGTTGTTGGAGGTATTAATAAGACTAGAATTAGGAAAAGTGTGAACAATTAAGATTCAGTTTAAATTAGTAAAAATAAAAAATAACTTTGGGTAAAACTTGTGACCGAATTAAGATTGTTATTTTATATAAGCAATCCTACTTCACTGAACACAATAAATTTACTGCGACAGTGGGAGTAAGGGTCGATACG
Source organism: Vandiemenella viatica (assembly GCA_031002005.1). Taxonomy (NCBI): domain Eukaryota; kingdom Metazoa; phylum Arthropoda; class Insecta; order Orthoptera; family Morabidae; genus Vandiemenella; species Vandiemenella viatica. Next base: position 33,432 of record JARYHS010012170.1, read on the forward strand.
ATTTGAAGTTCACTTAACAAGCCTCTCCATGGTTAGAAATGTAACCATCTTTTTTAAAAAATGCTGTTCTGTATAGCACGTTTGATTATTATATTACGAAAGTTCAAACAATTTTTGACAAGTGGCTTGGAGAACTAAATATACAATACACGGTCAAAAATAAAATGCAGAAGTGCCTATAGTTTTGCTGTGACTGACGACTAATTAAATTACTGTATCCAAAAGTTGTTGTAGTTGTTAATGTAAAAGATCACGTAAGTTTTTAAAGTTTCTAAATACCTTAAACATTGCGCAATCCGAATTTTGGACGGATCCTCTGTTAGAAGGGTACCTTGTCCGGATTCAGAAGGAGCAAGGCCACTTCCTAACATTCTAGTAAGTAAATAAGTGTCGTTGTATGTGTATATATGATCGTGATGAATCTTGTTAATTATGCTCCTCTATTTTGGCTTGTATACATCACGATTATAGACGGGGGAAGGTAAAGTCTGGTGTGGCAGTAGTCTTCTGTACGAAACCAAGGGGGCTACCATGCTACACATCCTGGTCCGACGGATGATTCATATGCCTTCATTCACTAATTACTACACTCTATGTGCCACCACATCTTCTACCCTTCTGGTAAAAATTTATTCCGCCACCAAGAGTCTCTAAAACTACAAGATATACAACTCTCAAACTGTTCTTGAAATGGGCTCACTTACTCCTTTAGCTGATGAACGTAAAGTGGATATAATGTATCTGTAATTTCCCTTCAGCTGATAGTCTCTTTCGACCTTTATCTCAAGCTTACAAAAGGTCAGAAAGGATCTTAAAACTAATTAAATGACTTAGATAAAGTATATTTATCTCAGAAGTTTCCACCGCGAACAGAATTTACCAGGTAATATGTTTCCCTAAGAATGATTATTCTATATTACTTTTCATTTACGCCCACACTTCAACTATTCCTTAAATATCCCATAAATCTCCATAAAAACTTCTTCTGCTTTGCGCAATGCTGATTAACATATATTTTCCATTAATAAAAGCCCCTGTCAGTTCCTGAAACCCATTTTAATATGTTCCACAGTGATGAATAACACACACGTTCTCTTCCGAAATACACAGTGGACAATTTACTCCTTCTAACCTAAGCTGATTAAACTATGACCATCTAAACAACGATTTAAGGCAACACTGAATCTATGTAGTGCCGAATAAAAATCTTGGTACATTTGGGTTCCTAATGTGGTGGGTGCCTTGGTGGGCAAACCACATTACAATTATATTTCATACCTTTATGATTAATAATTGTGGATTTTAATCTTAATTTATTTATGAAGGAGTGGGAATTTATTACTTTTGCAAGAATCTCGACGTTAGTTGGAATTTAGGAAAAATTGTCACAATATGACATTTATTTTCTTATCACTGGCGATTACAAGTCTGAGCGAATTTACCGTTAACATTAACACAAATTGGCAAAATCATAAAAGCAACGCTCAGAGTTACAATTAGCCGTCATGGGCAAGCAAACAATTATATATTTACTTTTAAATATCTCAGAATCAAAATGCAAGAAATAATGACAACTGGAAACAATGAAAAATACAAGTTATGACTACCTCAGACAAAGGCATCATAATACTGTGACTTTACAGTTAAAAAGAAAATCATGGGCGCCAGAATGAACAATATATCATTCGAAAATAACTAGTTCTTCCAAATTATGCCGCTAGCTCAGGGGTTTTTACAATTACAAAGTGAGAACATGGACCTATCCTCTCAAGGTCGCTTACGGGTTCTGTTTCACGGAATGCACAATCACATGGCTTGGTCGTAATAAATTACCATTGTAGTTCTGCGTCTGATGTCTGTGATGAGTGTAGCGGACCCACGATATGTGAGATTATCTCACAAGTCGGCTATAGGCATCTCTGGTCTGGCAATGCGCATCATCGCATTACCGGCTGTGTTGCGGTGATAACCTTGCTCCAGCAAGGCAAGCTGCGGTTAGCGAAAGAAGTCAACTTTCCAAGTCAACCTCAGACTGGTGCGATCGAAGTTAGAATCCAGAATCTCAGCTCCTCGCTCTTCGGTCCACGAGGAAACTTCTTGCTCCGCCCATTTGTAGTCTCGAAGCTCACATACAACAAAAATTCCCAGGATTTTGAGTTATACGCTCATTTTGATTGGACCTTCAGGTCGGCACCTAATGTCACGTGATATCCTCGATATGTGATTTGGCCAAGGAATTCAACAGAGGTCGGACATATTCGGCTAAGTTCGCCGGGGCGAGAGAACATTCGGGTTTCGGACGCAGGCTTTTCCCGCTCGGTGAGTGACCCATCCCCAGGGAGCAGTGTGTGTGGTCTGGCAAATCCCAAATCTGCGACGTCCTGTCGCCATGGCTCGGAAACCACCAAGATTAGCTTCAAGCCCTACATAGCTCAATAACTCTTTAATATTCGCTTTGCTACGATACACTGTATAAGTTCACCATTTCATTACAGTCCTCACTTGGAATCTTGCGTACTTTATAAAATTACAACAAAAATCTATTCACGTGGTCGCCCAAGATTTATGTAAATTACCCTTATATTATTACATATATAATAAAAATGCACCTTGTAACGTGGCGACAGCGCGGCTCGTTACAATATGGCCGGCCGTTGGTGAAAATGAAATTATGGTACAATAATTTTATTTTTAACTACCTAATTCTATCTCCATTGTGACTCAACAAAAACTTAAGCATTTTTATAATTACATTAATTTTAAATGTGATTCCAATAACCATCGGTATTCCTGCCTTGTAAGGTGAATATATAACGGGAGCATATGTCCTTTTGGCCGTCTTACAATTCTTTACAAACAGGAAGCACGGGAATTCAGGTAGCCTTCCCAAATACAAAGTTATATTAAACACAATACTAAAATATACATGAAAAGAAATTATTTACATACATGTTTAAATAATAATAATCTTGAAAATATCTTGTATCAAATCTTATCATTAAATCACTAAATGAAACACTTAATAAAACAAACATTGTCAGAACACTTATGGCAGAAAGTGGTTGAACTATACATTGTATTTACAATTTAGCGGTGATGTTTACTCATGTGCATAAAAATAATTCTGGCTTCAACAACATCCATAAAGATGCTAGAGGTGAGCGTAAAATATCTCATTACATTGCGCGGTTTTAATCTCAAAAACAACGGAATAGTTTAGTCGGATTCGGTGACGTGATTTTCGTCATGACCGACGGTTAATTGAACAAGCATTTCATAGAGAAGGTGTGTTTCGTGTTCATGGTCAAACATCACTAACTGTAATCTTGGATCTGAATGAACGCGGCATTTACTTACTAATTCTAGCGCGGTGTGGAATGGAAACGAGTTTAAGTAACAATGTTTTCGTGTGTTACGTAAATTATGAACCTTACTGGTTGAATGTTAGGTGGTCTCCTCCTAAATTAGTCTCTTCATGTGTCGACATCTCTAACTTATTAACATATCGTCTGTGAAGTGATTGCGAATTTTATGGCGAAAGGTAACTGTTATTGCTCATGGGTATATGTAATGGAATTTCTGAAATTTACCATTCACCATATGAGACACGATTATACACATTATGACGGTTTGGAACTGTGAACTTTCATCGTCAAACCAAAAGTCGTTGTAGCATCTTTGCATACAAGCGAAACCCGGCAACATAACCACTCCCGCACATAAATGAAAGGATAATGAATAGCGTAACTATCATTCCTCAGTAACATTACGATTCCTTCACAACGGGTCTATTGATGACTCGAGATTATCTTGACATTCAAAGAATATAATATTTCTCTTTATTTAGGAGTTATTATAACCGTTTTAACATATCGTTTACTCCACGTTTTAAGCCGAAAATCCATCCCAGTTAGCGAATATTTTCCTTTTATACACTTATGCTTCTTTAGCTTGTATGAAAAAGGTTATAAGCTTTGTGCATAGAAAGGTCCGATCTCAGGTGTTCCTTTTGCCAATACAAAGCAATTTTGAGATTTCACGCTAGCAGAACACTACAAATCTATATAAAGCAAAATATAAACATTGCAATTATTTTCGGTGAGTACACACAATTCTGAGCTAAATGTATACTGTCCAACAATAGTTTTAATCTAATTTACGGAATACTATACAATTTACAGTAAGGGTACGCGAAATACCGCTAGAACGAGGCGTGGAACGACTTGTTTCCCTTCTCATTCATCCTGGGGTATTCGCTACCTGCTAATTCTCGGAAACTGCCGGTTGAGCCACTGCTTACCTGCACTAATGAGCTCAGCTGTTCGAGGGTAACTGTCCCCAGCTCCCTCGATACCGTTACTTAGTATGAAATGATATAGCATGAAAAACTTCGATATCACCAATAATCTTATTGTTCACGTCTTCACCATCTGTGCAATTATCATATACAAAATTCCCTTTTTAATTGAAGTTAGCATCAAATATAATTACCTTAACTTGCAAAGTTAGCTGAATTATTGAATATATCCCGTAAATAAATTTTTCCCTTTAGCCTTTACAAATGCAGTCGCCTTTAACTTTTGCTCTTCGACCTCGCCTCTATCGTTAGCAAAATAACAGCAAGGTATTGTGAAAACTCTCCTGTATCTGTAATCTTCAACTTAAGATTCCTAATTTCTGTGATGACCAAACAATTTAAACAAATCTTTCTGGCAAGGTTTCGTGTTCTATAGGGAATTATCTATGGCACTATCGCTACCCTTGATAGATACACAAAACAAAGAAGTAAATACGTTGATCAGATAACATTGCGATCTTCGATCAACACAGACAAAGCGATATTACGCTCGCTGTACACTTCTGCTCAGAAAAGATATAATGCAACTACCTAAGGTAAAACGTTACATCGAACTCATGCATCACAAAATGTTGAAACCCTTTTCGTTTATGTCACAAAATACATCTTAGAAAGCATATCACAATATTTGTATCGCTGTCAGATTCATTGTGATTGCGAAGACAAGAAATTATGCTTGCTAATGGAGCTTCATTCTTCCGCGGGTGCGTATAATTTATCTGGCTCAGGAAAACATTTAATATTTCAGGATTTTTATCAAATCAAGTCCAATTAACAGCGTGAAAGTCAAAAGTGACTATTAATATTTCACGTGGACAAAATATAAAGTTCGGAATAGCGAAATAAGCATTAAAAAATTCCGAATATGGAAATATCCTAAGTAGCTTTAACTGTAAGTGCAAATTTGGTAACTGGAATTTTAATTTTCCGTTTATCTAATCTTTCCAGCAAAACAGACGGTTTAGACTAGCGAAACCGGCATCGGCGTTTTTCAAGCATGATTAATTTCGGTAAGGCGTCTAACCTAAAAGAATGTGTACTGTACATTTAATTTCCCTTTTTTTTATGATTCAAATCGGTCAATTCATAGTCAGCCTTTTCGTCATCGTATTTGGCATGCTACACAACTTGTTGAACAATGCCTACAAGACGAATTTGAGACGTCCATGGATCTTCCTCTGGAAAATAATTCTGCGTCGTGAATATTCGTCTTTACTGCTTTCAACAACAAGATTTCGAAGGACGTAGAAGCTTGGGCTTACAAGGTCACAGACGTTCGGCGGTTTGTGCCCGACAGCTAATGACATTCCTGGAACAGGTATAGTGTCCGGACCGACACTCACTAACTGGTCCAGCTGACAATTGCGTCTTTTCTGACCGCAAGGAATGAACAAATTGTGTAAGTGTTCCACCAAAGTTACGGAGCAGAAAACTCCATGCGATGTTGATAGGCTGCAAATTCTGAGGACTGATTTCGCATTCTCCGAGGATTGAAAAACTTGCCGCAACTTGTCTGGCTTCCAAAAACGACATGTACTGTACATCTTTCATCTCCTGCCCTACAAACGTCTTATGCTTATACTGAACAGTTGCACTTAACTGTTGATCCAAGACAACTGAAATTGTTGTTTCTTGATTTCAGATATTTTTGCGTACAAACTGACAATTTCACTGACTAGAGTTGAGTGGTGACTTTAACAACCGACTCACTCGCAGTCTGTAACACACTCATTCGGAGCATTTTGTGGAGGACTAAAATTACTACGTTCGGCTTCCAGAAATTCGTCCAGTGACAATTTCAACTCGGTTTGTGCCGTCTTAACGAGCTCAACTGAACTTGCCGCGGCAATCTTCTCTGAGCTAAGTTTTCGGATGTTTGTTCGCTTTGGTCTTTGACCTTCTTGAACAAATTCCAAAATTTGCCCTAGGTTTTGGCCGTTCTCTGTTTCGCATCTGTTCAATGGACAGTTCGGTAGCGTCAAGTCTTTTGGATAATTGTTTGTTGGCCGTTTGCAAAGAAGCACAGGTAGTTTTTACTTCTTCTGTGTCCCTTTCCAGCTTAGAAACAATTTAGTTATCTCAGACTTGAATTCCGAATATTCTTTTGTGACCTCAGAAACGGAAGGTGGATATTTTCCGTCCAAATTTGTTTAATATCGCAGCTTGCGACTCAAAAACTCTGCCTAAGCAAATCCGAATTTCTCTTATTTTCCTCCTTTTGTGAATCAAAACGCTTGTTTAATTCCAGAAATTGCCTGCTTGATTCCTGCCTTTGTGAATCAAATTGCTGCCCCATTGCAGTCATCAACATGTTTATCATTTGCTGTGATGGGTGTGACGACTCTACGGGATTTTGTGTTATTTGTTGGTGTCTGTTCTGAATGTGCGGGGCGTATTCTGTATCATCTCACCGACAGGTGAAGGAAAATTTTCCATATCTTCCTGTGGCGACAAAGTAGACTGCGAACTATATGAGTGGGTCGGAACTTCAGAAATTGCGTGCCCCTCACCTGCAGCCAATATTTCGCTTTGTTCCGTTAACTGAACCTGATCGTTCATGATTTCGGGAGATTTTTGCCTATCAGACTGATCTTCCATATCGAAATCTTTTATCGTACGAGATCGTAGCTTCATATGAACACACAAACAATGAATTTACACCGCAATTGTGCAATGACGAAATCTAAATTCACTAGCAACAAAAATACCGCGAATTTCAATACACACAAATACATATACCCCTCCAAAATACAGCAAGAGAAAAGCAACGATGAATCATGCAACACAACACCATGAAAGCAGACTTACTTTCAAACACATGGGCAAGACATGCGTGTCTTTAATTTTCTTACAAGCTACCATGCATTAAGAAATCAACACTGACGTTACTCATTAAAATTTGAAAAATGATCACAAAATTGTTACAATACAAAGTGTATTGCATCTCAATTGAAATACACAAATGAACTTCTTTTTAATGCGTTCAAACAAAATGAACTTTATGCATTAAAATATAAGTGAAACATCAAAATAAAATCTTGTACGAATATCTATTGACTACAAGAATGATAAAACAGCCAAAAACCATGTGCAACATTCCATGAAACTTTCCGAATTTGGGCTCAAACTTATAATTTGAATTAGTGCCACCAATTTCGCAGACATTAAGAAGTAATGTCTCATCTGGCCCCACGTTGGGCGCCATTATGTGGTGGGTGCCTTGGTGGGCAAACCACATTACAATTATATTTCATACCTTTATGATTAATAATTGTGGATTTTAATCTTAATTTATTTATGAAGGAGTGGGAATTTATTACTTTTGCAAGAATCTCGACGTTAGTTGGAATTTAGGAAAATTGTCACAATATGACATTTATTTTCTTATCACTGGCGATTACAAGTCTGAGCGAATTTACCGTTAACATTAACACAAATTGGCAAAATCATAAAAGCAACGCTCAGAGTTACAATTAGCCGTCATGGGCAAGCAAACAATTATATATTTACTTTTAAATATCTCAGAATCAAAATGCAAGAAATAATGACAACTGGAAACAATGAAAAATACAAGTTATGACTACCTCAGACAAAGGCATCATAATACTGTGACTTTACAGTTAAAAAGAAAATCATGGGCGCCAGAATGAACAATATATCATTCGAAAATAACTAGTTCTGGCAAATTATGCCGCTAGCTCAGGGGTTTTTACAATTACAAAGTGAGAACATGGACCTATCCTCTCAAGGTCGCTTACGGGTTCTGTTTCACGGAATGCACAATCACATGGCTTGGTCGTAATAAATTACCATTGTAGTTCTGCGTCTGATGTCTGTGATGAGTGTAGCGGACCCACGATATGTGAGATTATCTCACAAGTCGGCTATAGGCATCTCTGGTCTGGCAATGCGCATCATCGCATTACCGGCTGTGTTGCGGTGATAACCTTGCTCCAGCAAGGCAAGCTGCGGTTAGCGAAAGAAGTCAACTTTCCAAGTCAACCTCAGACTGGTGCGATCGAAGTTAGAATCCAGAATCTCAGCTCCTCGCTCTTCGGTCCACGAGGAAACTTCTTGCTCCGCCCATTTGTAGTCTCGAAGCTCACATACAACAAAAATTCCCAGGATTTTGAGTTATACGCTCATTTTGATTGGACCTTCAGGTCGGCACCTAATGTCACGTGATATCCTCGATATGTGATTTGGCCAAGGAGTTCAACAGAGGTCGGACATATTCGGCTAAGTTCGCCGGGCGAGAGAACATTCGGGTTTCGGACGGCAGGCTTTTCCCGCTCGGTGAGTGACCCATCCCCAGGGAGCAGTGTGTGTGGTCTGGCAAATCCCAAATCTGCGACGTCCTGTCGCCATGGCTCGGAAACACCAAGATTAGCTTCAAGCCTACATAGCTCAATAACTCTTTAATATTCGCTTTGCTACGATACACTGTATAAGTTCACCATTTCATTACAGTCCTCACTTGGAATCTTGCGTACTTTATAAAATTACAACAAAAATCTATTCACGTGGTCGCCCAAGATTTATGTAAATTACCCTTATATTATTACATATATAATAAAAATGCACCTTGTAACGTGGCGACAGCGCGGCTCGTTACACTAACTACCTAATGGCCTCTCTCGGTCTCACTAACACAACAAAATTACTTTGAACCGACGAAACACGTCTATTAGGGAACGACTTGTGAAGTCCTCACAAAACGAGTCAAATAACCAACTTACTCCCCTTCAACTGCATATAACGCACACTTAAATAAAGTCACTAAACAGCCATGTCCACTCATTTTCCCTGCTGTAAACATTTCAATTACAGAGCACGTACGCTCCTTCGTTCACTAATAAAAATGCCTCCATATTATTTTTGCTCCACTATTTGTATCTTCCATCTAAATTTCTCCTTCTTGTGCAACTTACCGACGCAGCTATGCTATGCGGTTCTTGAACTGAAGACCTTTGGTACAACGTTTTACCGCAACTAAGCTTCTAGCATTGCGACATGTGGTCACAACGCTAAACCTGCTGTATAAAGAATAAATAATCTCCTTATTTCTCTTAATAAAGCCCTAGAACCATCGTAACTCTAATCAGTGAGCTCAGCGTCATTATAGTATCTCAGCAACCGGGCCAACTTACCCTGCTATTAAACCATATAGCAACAAAACTAAAAAGGTACGAGTATTTGATAATTCGCCAATTCGCTTAAATTGAATTTGTTAGTTAATTATTTCGGAACATTTTCTGCTTGTATTATCGTAGAGATTATTTTTATAACTTTTTCTATACATATAAATATACAGGGTGATTCAAAATAACGTGGACAAAATGACGTGGTATATCTGTCGTACAATAAGGATCAAAAATCGCATACGAACAGAGGGTCACAAACGCCTGTAGAGGGCGTTAGAGCTACGAGAGGCTTGGCCACCACGAATAACAGACCTGTCTCCCTTGGATTTTTTCTTGTGGGGATTTTTAAAAGAATTTGTGTATGAAACACCTGTTGCAACGCCGGAAGACTTGGTAGGAAGAATCGTTGTAGCAGCCGGATGTGTTCGAGATACCTTTGAGAAGGTGCGCCGTTCCATGCAACGGAGATGCCGGGCTTGTCTCGATGTATCTGGTAAAAACTTTCAGCATGTACTTAGGCTCAACATTTGGCTTGCGTTAGTCGCATGTGAGTGAGTAATTATCAATAAAATGATCTGTAATGGTTTTGTTTCTTCTCTTTGTGTCAGTATTATTTTAGACGCCCTGTAGCGGCTCCGGATCGCAGTTGCGACCCTCTGTTCCTACACGATTTTTGATTCTTATTGTATGACTGATCTACCATGTCATTTTGTCAACGTTATTGTAAATCACCCTGTATATAGCGAGTCATCTTTCTCCTTCATACATAACAGATACCGATAAATCAGATGTCATTTTAAATATCAAGTTGTCCGGTTTGGTAACATTATTAATTAAGAAAGTAGTTTTTCAAAAATCAACCAGAAAACGTCAAAACTGTGAACAATCGAAGTCACGGATATGCAATTATTCATAGTCAAGCTGCTAGACTCCGCTGACGTCGATAAAGAGAGATCTCATCACCACTAGATAAGAACATCATATATCACATAGTGTGTGTTTTATAGAGAAAAGAGCTTTTCGGACAAATTTGTTTCCGGTAGGGAAACATTTAATCATTTCTTGTTCTGTTAAGTATCTGTTCCAGTTAAGAAATAAACAATTGTAACAAACGAGTCGGTTGTTCTTTCACCCAGCTAAAAAATCACCAACCTCAATGTTCATTGTATATCACTCGCGGAATTTTCGCACGGGGTTCCAAGTTTTATATAATCAAAATTTATCCTCTGAAAAATTAAATAATTAATATTGAGAGTGTATAGTATTTTTTTTCCAGATTATATACAGGGTGTTACAAAAAGGTACGGCCAAACTTTCAGGAAACATTCCTCGCACACAAACAAAGAAAATATGTTATGTGCACATGTGTCCGGAAACGCTTACTTTCCATGTTAGAGCTCATTTTATTACTTCTCTTCAAATCACATTAAACATGGAATGGAAACACACAGTAACAGAACGTACCAGCGTGACTTCAAACACTTTGCTACAGGAAATGTTCAAAATGTCCTCCGTTAGCGAGGATACATACATCCACCCTCCGTCGCATGGAATCCCTGATGCGCTGATGCAGCGCTGGAGAATGGCTTATTGTATCACAGCCATCCACAATATGAGCTCTAACATGGAAAGTAAGCGTTTCCGGACACATGTCCACATAACATCTTTTCTTTGTTTGTGTGTGAGGAATGTTTCCTGAAAGTTTGGCCGTACCTTTTTGTAACACCCTGTATACGTGGAAATCATCGTCCGTCTTGTTGGAATTCACTAGTTTAGCACAGAAGGTCATTGTATTTGCATTACCTAAGTTACACTTGACTCGGAACGAGTGTCAGCTGGGCACGCAGTCGATTGCAGGTTGTGTATGTTGGGTGCCGGCCAGCACCCACGTGCGTCTAACTCGCACGTGTCGGCGAGACCGCGGGGGCCTCTCGCACGCGCCAGAAGCGCTCCGGGAGGCCTCGGAAAAACCAAAACACGAGCAGCGCGAAGCAGCACGCAAAGGCGAGCCGCTCGTGTCACCTTATACACGCTCTGGAGGCGCGAGACCCTGGGAGGCTACCACACTCGTCAGTAGAGGCGGATCCATATCAATAAACAACACTGTTAAGAGATATCATCTTCAAGTATTGATAAACAGTGGATGTGGTTCTGCTATTACTATTCTGTTACTGTTACTCCGCAAATCACCAAAAGTGAGTGGAGGAGGGTGCGGTGGATAATCGTTTATGCATGGGAAGGGATATTCGGAATGTGGCGTAATCCTGTAGGGTGTAGTCATGTAGGTTCCCAAACTGGGGGGCAAGTTCCCGCGAAGTTGGTGCGAAGACATGTAAGGGGAGCCGCAGAGTGCATGATAGATTCGCCGCCCGTGTGGACGATACTCTAGCTATACTATGTCTCCTTCGCCGCCTCTTAGAGTTGGAAATCTTCATTCCAACTTCACATACCTTATTATTGATAAAATTGTGTTTTTGGTGATGTGTGAATTTTTCTTTTGACGGAAGGCGGGCTTAGAACGAAAACTTTGAAACCCCTAGCCTAGAGCGATCTAGGAAAACCGTGGAAAACCCAGATAAGCATGGCCGGAGTGGTTTCTGGAGATCTAATCCTGATGTGAAAAGTGCAGGAGAAATAAGATAAAGGTTCAATTTAGTTTTAAATAGATCAATATTTTATTTGATAACGCTTTCCTGACATGTTATATAGAAAAAAAATTTGTTCTACAGCACTATTTTACTGATATCAAAAATGTTGCCTTTATGGAAGGTTAAATGTTATCATGTATGTATTATTTGTATGTTTTTTTTTTCACAACCCATTATCTCCCTTCATACCTAACCGAAATCGATAAATGGAGTATCGTTTTGATGATTAAGGTGTCCCTTTGATCATATCATATTTTAAGAAAGTAATTTTTTCAAATTCGACCCTTAAAAGGCAAAATTTCTAAAATGCTGTTTTTTGTGTCACGAGCCATTTATCTCACTGGGTACCTAACTGAAATCATTAATTGAAGATCTTCGGTTTGGTAACATCATATATTAAAATAGGAATTTTTTGAAATTCAGCCCTTAAATGGCAAAAGTATCAATATTTCTACAACGCGTTTTTATATCACTAGCCATTTATCTCCCTTGATATAGATGAATGAGGTATCATATTAAAGATTAAGGTCTCCGCCGTGGTCACATCATATTTTAAGAAAGTAATCTTTTGGAATTCGACCCTTAAGGTGAAAAAATATCATTATTTCCATAACGTTACTTTTTTTTCACGAGCTATTTATTTCCCTTGATATCTAATTGAAACTGAGAAATGAGCTATTATTTCGGAGATTTAGATCTCCGCTTTGGTAAAATCATATTTTAAAAACGGAAATTTTCAGATTTCGACCCCTATAGAGCAGAAGTGTCATTTTTTCCATAATGTATTTTCTTGTTACGAGTCATTTATCTTCCTTGATATCTAACAGAAATAGATAAATGAGGTATTATTTTAAAGATTAAGTTCTCTGCTTTGGTCACATCATACTTTAAGAATTTTTTTCGGAATCTGACCCTTAAAGTATAGGAAGGAAGTGTAATAGGGCCACTTCTTTTCTTAATTTTTATAAACGATCTCGAAGACAAAGTGAAAATCATTTTTAGATTTTTTGCTGGCGATGCAGTTATTTATAGGAAAGTATGGAATTCGGCCGATTGCTTAGAAATTCAGCGCGATCTGGATGTTATTTCGGCATGGTGCAATGACACTTACACTAAATTGTAAAAACTGCAAGACAATGCGCATCACTAACAAAGAAAATCCGTTTGTTCAGAAATACGAGGTAAACAGTTCAGTTATTGATATGGTCGATTCTATGAAATATTTGGGAGTAACAGTACAAAGGAACATGAAATGGGAATTACATATTAATTGTTTAGTTTTTATAGCTAATTCTAGGCTGCGATTCCTAGGTCGAATCTTGAAAAATTGTAATGAACAAGCAAAGGAGATAGAGTACAGGTCTCCTGTGCATTCACATTTGGACTACTGTTGTGTCATTTGGTATCCATTTCGTAAGGGGTTGATTGACAGTATAGAGAAAGTACAGAGAAGAGCCGCTAGATTCGCGACCGCTTGCTACAGTCCTTATGAAAGCGTCACAGAAGTGATTAGTAGACTGCGCTGGGAGTCTCTGGTAGATAGACGACGAACGTTTCGTTTAAATCTATTAGTAAACATGTGTACTCCCACTTTCACTTACGAGTGTAGTGAAATACTTCGTCCACCAACCTATTTCAGACGGAATGACAGGAAAGATAAGATTAGAGAAATAAGGTGCTGCACTGATTATTATATGAATTCTTTTTTCCCTCGTACCATTCGGTATTGGAATTCACAGCAAAGAGATTGGTTTTGGTGCTGAGCACCCTCCGTCACCCACAATTTTATGAATTACAAAGAATATAAGTAGATGTTAAAGGGCAAAAGTTCATTATTTCCACACAGTATGTTTTTGTTACGAGGCATTTATCTCCCTTGATACCTAACAGAAATCAGTAAACGAGGTATCATTTAGTAGTTTAAGGTCTCCACTAAGTCAGCATTATAAATTAAGAACGAAATTTTTCAAAATTTGACCCTTGAAGGACGACAGTAACGACTGTGAAAGTCGCGTGTATGAGATAGTATATAGCAAAGCCACTAGCCTGCAGCAGTGCATATCACAGAGATATTAATTAACTGCTTTCCTGGCGTTCGCTTTTTTTACGTGCCTATTACACTAAACAAAGAATTGATAGAAATAAGCGGTTACTCTTTCATCCTATTATAAACCACCTATCTTACTATTCATCGTATTCGCGAAATTATCGCAGGGGGTCACCTAGTTTTAAACATATTTTTTATTGTTAGAAATGATGTAATGATATTAGATCATAGAAAATGCAAAACGTTGTAATCAATGTAGTGCTCAATGTGATAATCACTGAGTGGCCAAACAAGCTGAAGCTACAGGCAGATGTCGATGTTTCCAACGGCATGGTCTCTGATATTTCTTGCGTACTGTGTTGATACGAAATCAAGCACACGTTAATTGCCGTCCAAAATTGACAATTTTGATGTAGACATTAATAAATACATCAACAATGGACAAGTAAACTAGTTCATAATAGAATAAGCAATTGGAAATTGACAACAATCGATTATTACGAAAGCTTTGTATGGTCAGATGGACCCTTGGCCACACTAAGCTTGGTATCATAGTTTCTTTTCTCCTTACCTAACCTATCCCGGTAATCCTATCTACAGTTTAACGTGCAATTCTCTCATGTTGATAACATATAAAAACAAAAATGACTGTATAAACAACCGTCTAGAATTTATCGTTCCTGTGTCCTCATACGAACAACACTGTCAAATATGCTGCTCCTGGTTTGAATGTCTCGTTTATGTTTGCATTTAACTGGGTTCCGTGTATGAAAGTTGGACAATTCTCAACTATGCACACGATATATTATACCATCAGTTACTTTTTCTTCTGCACCGCATTTCCCAACTTTAGGGGTCGGCTGTCTTTGATGAGATTTACTCATCAACTGTGTTGTCAAATTTGGAGATCTGATTTTACGTACACATGCCCTAACTGACCACAAGCATTTTATATCTACTGCCAGGCAGTGATGATCTGATATAAGTAAATACGAGTAAGTTACCGATACTTTGTTTCGATACCGATTACTTTTCGTATTCGAATTACTTCATTCGATACTTACTAGGTATCGGAAGAAAAGTAGTTGTATCGAATCGAAAGCATCGAAACGCATCAATCCTGCTGTGCCACTCAGCTGTACCTGTCAAATTAATTTCTCGCGACGTTAAGTTGGTAGCATTGACAATCAAACAAAATCAGTCTTAGAACAGGCAACTGCCACAGACAATCTAATCTCAAAGAGTTTGTTTTCGGTCCCTGTTTTTTTGTAATAAAGTCGTACTTGGCGCGCATTTCGATATGCCTGGCCAGTGGCCACGCCCATGTAGCCCCACACAAAAACTAAAAGATATAGTTCATGAGCAACTAAGTAGCCCACGTGAATCGGAAGAAGAAGCTGCTTCAGCTAGTGTATCACATGAATATGACTTATGGAAACATCACAAAGAGCCAGCGCACGGCCACAAAAAGAAAACGCACTCTAGTGACAAAGTCTCTCTCTCTACTTGTCAAACACTGTAACGTTACTAGAAAGCAATCCATTTACAGAATGGGAAGAAATGAAACTTATATATTTCCTTGTCTGTATAATTACGCACAACAGTATCTTAACGCTGTAGCAACGTCAGTACCAAGTGAATGTTTGCTTTCTACGGCAGGTGAAACCATGACAAACAAAAGAAACAAGCTATCCACAAAATATTTGGAACAATTGCTTTTTTGGGAAACCTTCCAAAAGCGGATTTTTTGTTGTTTGAAAGTGTTAAAATTATAATTAATAAATATTTAAAGATAAAACAAATCTTGCAAAGTTTGCTTACAATATGTGTTTTATTATAATTCTGATAAATAAATAAAAATGTTTACTGAGTGTTATTTGATTTTATTACATTAAGCAAATAAAATAAATAATTTAGCAAAATGTCACGTATATTCTTACATTTCGATATTAATTAAAAAAGTATCGATACTTTTGCAGTACTCATATAAATAAGTATCGTAAGACAATTTGAGTAGGTATCGATACTTTGATGGTATCGGAACATCACTACTGCCAGGTAGTACTACGTACTAATGGAGGAAGTGACGTGTTGCCATGTGTCTGAGAAATATGTAACTATATTCAGTATGTGATAAATGTATCTTTTATTAAATGTTAAGTTTCTGAGGCGTAGATTGTGACCGTTTATTGCATATGGTCACGAATTTACAATAGTTCCCTTTTAGGGTCAAAGGTTATGACAGGTTGACCTGATCTGTGCAAATACGAACTTAACATTTCTTTCATACTGAGGGATCACTCTGAAAAATTTGAATAAATCTTTTGAGCTTGAAGAACTTAGAAGTTTACAGACGTATTAAACACGGACGGAGACGATCGCGCTATTGTTTAAGTGTTTCAAAGGTCGTGGTCGCTTTATTCGAACTGGCTGAAATGCAAACCCAAAATTTTAAGAATTTCAATATAGTTTAAAGTAAGTGCGACAATCCGTCGCAGCAACAACTGCTTCGAAAGCATGTAGCTTATCTGTATTGAGGCTGGCCCAAATTTTTTTAAATATTTTTTTGTCATATGTCCGTAACGGCCAAAGAACTTCCTACAGATTTCCATATTATAAGCGTTATTTAATAATTAAGCAATTTCAAATAAATGAATTGCCAGATTACTAGTAAGGTAACATATCTGAGGTCTGGTGTCCACTTTAAAAAACGTAATAACACACGTACAGTTCACCATTAACGAAAGCGGTCGGTAATATGAGTAAAAAGCAAATAATCCGTCAAGTTTGGTCATGCAACAATATTAGCCAAAGTTTTGATTGAATTGTAATTTAGCCTAGGCCGGAATGTCAATTGACATTTATGTTACAGCAAATGCAATGAGTAATTTAATTTTTCTTATGTTACTTTAGTTAGAGACATGTTATTGGAAAGCAGTTCGACGTTTCTTCAACTGTAAAGTTTTACGATATTATTTTAAAAAAAAAAATTTTTAAATGAAATCCTACGAAACACAAATTTAATTAATGTATTCAGGCAATTCATTTCATAAAAGTTTCTTAGGTTTTAAATTTTGTACAGAACCTAGCAATATCTCTGGTTGCATCTGTACTGTAAAAAGGAACTTTGTCCAACCATTTACATATATTAATAATGTGTGTCTGGTATTGCCAGTTTAACGGGGAAACAACGGGAATTTGCTTCAATAATAAGAAAGATTTTTTGGCTGTGGAAGAATATCTCTAATCAAATATTCCCGTTGTGGAAGCGAGTATAAGTTTGGTCATTTAGGGGGCATATCTGAAGTCTCATGTCCACTTTAAATAACTTGCTAACCCATGTATAGTGAAGGCGAAGAAACACCACTAGTCGAATTAGTAATAAAATCGCAATTTAAAATCTGACCAGAGATGTTAGAATAGATTTCAGATTATGAGAGTTATTTAATAGCTAAGCAAATTCGGAGAAATGAATTGCTATAATACTTGCTTAGGTGACGTATCCGAAATTTGTTGTCCACTTTAAAAACCTAATAACACACGTACACTGAACACAAACAAGGACAATTAACGAAATTGATTAGAGAAACAAGTAAAAAGCAAACAAACAATTATAAAATTTAGCCTTGGTCGGAATGTTAATTGGCATTCGCTGTTACAACAGATAACGTAAGTAATTTAAGTTTTTTAAGTTTCTTTTATTAGCGACATTTTACTGAAAAGTAGTTCCACGTTTATTTTTCATATTTTTAAAGAATGAAGTTCTACGAAAAGAAAACTTGAATGGCAATTAATTTCATATCAGTTGCTTAGCCATTAAACTGTGGACATTACCTTAAATTTTTAAAATATCTCTGGTCGCTGTTAATTTGCGTGGAAAGGCTGATACTTGATACCGTTCTCCAGCCAATACCTCTTTCTATTAATATGGCTCGTCGGCGGCTAAGGTCATTAGAGGCGGGATGGGATTGGGGATAAGGAACGGGAAGGAATTCGGCCATGGCCTTTTGAAGGAAGCATCCTGGCATTCGCATGGAGTGATGGAGTGATTTGGGGAAACCATGGAAAACCCAAATCTGGATGCTAGGAGGGGGATTCGAACCCGCGTCTTCCCGAACGTTAACCGTCCACCCACCACTCTCGATCCCAGCCAGTATCTATAGAAGTGAGTGACTGCGTGTGTGAGCAATTTGAAATTATATAGTAGATGTACGAGATATAATAATTTGTAGCTAAAACTTATTACTTTTCACACTACTTGCTTAGTGCGTGGTATCCACCGAACATCCATCCTCGTTGGACGCTACGCAGAAGCGCAAGCGGGAACGGACATCTGACTTCTGGCGCACAGTGTCCACGTGTACTGATAGCCCGAGGGTGGGTAACGCGAGCAGGGATAACGCACTGTCCGAGCCGTTAGGGGCGGCCGGGGGCTAGTAATTAGTGGTACGCGTCGGCTTATCTGCCGCCCGCGGGGAGGGCCCGACAAGACGGACTCGACTACGATAATTGTTACGGCCCAAATGAACTTTGCTTACGCGGTTAATGCCGCCTCTGTAACCAAATTACGGTCGCTGCCCTGTATCGTTTCCTCGGTGCGTGAGCAACGCGTAATTGGCCCCCCGCGGGGACAAACGCGTGTATGCTTCCTGAGGAGGTCAAATTGAAACGACGCCTGCGCACAAAGTAGTTTTTTCACCACGCATCGTACGGTTTAGCGTGGTGGAGCATCTGCCCCCTGTGTTACGTTACTAATCCCTTTAATTGAACTGGGCGTATAGCATACGCAATCTGTAGCAGACTTAATAGCAGAAAAAGCCTTAACTACCAAAAACAAGGGTCTATAACTGAGACAACCATAGCGCACCAAAATTACCTCGGAGCCAATGGCTCAGATTACACAAATAGGTATTCTTAAGAGCAAGGGACGCATTTTCGGAAGACCCGCTCCTAACTTTTCTCGCCATTACGGGAGCACATTTTCATCCAGAAGATTGTAGAAAGCATAACATCACACGAGTACTTGGGCAATGATAAATGGTGGTCTCAGTGAGGATGAGATGAAAATTAGAAAACAAGGGAGTTTTACAGAAAATTTTTGTGTTTCTTTTAGTGCTTTGAAATAGTAAACCATAAAACAGGGATTAACAAAAACGTTTTGGTAGCATAGTAAGAAAATAAACAATTACAATTAGGGAAGCGGTAAACACGATTTGATAGAATGAGAGGTGATGGGACAGGTAATGAAATCTGACTTTATCAAACACGAATATAATAATAATAATAGAAAAATACGCTCATAGGAAAAAAAAATTACTTGAGCATGTTAGTCTTTCAAAGCTGCAAGAATACAACTATCGTGACTAAATTCTGAATGGAAGAGGCCAGTGAAGAAGGTTTACATAAAGCTTGGAAAAGTATACGCATCTCTTTATATCCCACGTTTTATTCGTCTTCTGCGTATGTTGAAAAACACTTCTTCCAGCGTTGCAATCGTCTTCCCCATTCTCTCTTTTTACTGAAGTCTCTTGGTTTGTAACATTTTTCTCCTCTCCATTTTACCTCCATCTTCATTCCATTGCTTACTTCTCTCTTCTACCAGACTACATCGTTTTTAAATCTAATTAGAGATCTTGTAAATATACTTATTCCGTATTCTGGTCCTTCAGTGTTTTTCTGTTACTGCTGTTAATAATCTGCAATTTACTTTTTTTTATTTATAGCTTTCTTGTTTTTATTGCACCATATGAGATTTTTTTTTCAAATAGCCTTAAATCATAAGAGGCCTGTTTTTTTTATTTCTCAATTCATAGTACAAACTATTATTGCTTGTTTCTTGAGTTAATAAGTAATTTTGTTGGTTAACTCTTTTTATGATTTTTCAGTTCTTTCTAATTTGCACCTTAAACTTTAGTTTCATTTGGTTATCAATTAGTATTTTCGTTGTTTATGACCATTTTGAATTCCACAGATTGTAACTAATATAAACCTACCAATTTAAATAAAACTTTAGGTATATAGTTTTTTTTAAATTGGTAATTGGACCTCGCCTCTGAGTTTAAAGCATTTGGCCGAAGAATGAATCTATCAAAAACAAAAATTATGTCTAACAAATGGGCCATAGAGGGTAGTGTACAACTAGATAATGAATCTTTAGAAAATGTCAATGAGTACATTTATCTTGGCCAGCTTATGAAAATGAGAGGTGATGTAAGAACCGAAATTTTACGTCGTATCAAGCTGGGATGGCAAGCATTTGAGAGGCATTCTATTATCCTGAAATCTAAAATGCGCACAAATCTAAAGTCTATGACCAGTGCATTCTTCCTGTGCTGACATACGCCTGTGAGACCTGGACTGAATTTACAAAAAGTAAACTAAGGACTGCCCAAAGAGCTATGGAGAGGTCAATGCTAGGCTTAACTAGAAAAGACAAGAAAATAGCAACAGACATTAGGCCAGTTACAAAGGTCACCGCCACCTTAGAGAATACAGAATCCCTGAAGTGGAAATGGGCCGACCATATTGAACGGAGAAAAGACCGGAGGTGGACAAAAACAGTGTTAGAGTGGAGTCCAAGAGATCACCCCAGACAGAGAGGCAGACCACCAGACTGGTGGGACAAGAACATACGTAGGGTTGTCGGAGTTAACTGGCAGAGGATCGGCCAAGATCGTGCGACTTGGAGAAGACTGCTCAAGTTATATCTGAAAAAATCATGACTTAAAGAGGCCACATCAGAAAATGATTGCACTGGCTGATAATGATAGGTATATCACAGAAATAAAGGTGTTGTTCAAACACAGTAAAGATGTTGTCATTGAATTATGAAAACTATCTGAACTGTGAAAGACAGACGCGTAATATGTATACGTCTCTGTAATGTGTAACAACAGGATCTAGGATCTAGGTGACAACGTCAAATGCTGGTTGCGATTGTTTGCCGACGATGCGGTTATCTATAGGGAAATAAGGTGCTCCGACGATTGCTTAGAAATTCAGCGTGATTTGGATGCTATTTTCGATTGGTGCCGTAAATGGCAGCTTACACTTAATTGCAAAAAGTGCAAGGCAATGCGGATAAGTAACAAGAAGAATCAGGTTGTTCACGAGTGCAAAATAAACAATTCATCTGTTGACACGGTTGATTCCGTGAAGTATCTGGGGGTGATAGTACAAAGCAACATGAAATGGGACATGCACATAACTTCCGTCGTAGGCAAGGCAAATTCTAAATTACGATTCATAGGTCGTATTTTGAGGAATTGTAATGCTCAAGCAAAGGAGATAGCGTATAAAACACTAGTGCGTCCGCATCTGGATTACTGTTGTGGGGTTTGGGATCCGTATCGCAAGGTTCTGATTGACTCAGTTGAGAGGGTGCAGAGGAGAGCCGCTAGATTCGTGACTTGTTGTTACAGCCCTTATGAAAGCGTCACAGAATTGATACATAGATTGGGCTGGGATAGTTTGGAAGACAGACGACGCAGCTTGCGTTCGAATTTATTGGAGAATATGCGAAAAAATTTAAATTCCGAGTGCAATGAAATACTTCTTCCGCCAACCTATTTAGGTCGCAATGACCGGAGGGATAAGATTAGAGAAATAAGATGCCGTACTGATATTTATATGTATTCCTTCTTTCCTCGCACTATTCGGGATTGGAATGGGTGGGTTTAGGATTTGTGCTTAGCACCCTCTGCCACCCACAATGTTTGTGATTTGCAGAGTATGGATGTAGATGTAGATGTAGAACAGAGTGAGCTAGTAGCGCAGTGGGTATGGTGCTTGCTGCATAAGAAATTTCCCGTGTGGCTTCGGGTTCAAACCCCGCAGGGAACAAAAATATTTAAGAATTGTTTTTCATAGTTTGGGCCAAGCCTGGGATTTTTAGTAAGGATACCATGTTTAAATGTAGGTCCCATAAATTCAATACTGGAATGCGTGGAAAATCGTAGGCGGTAGAACAGTGCCTTAAGCGTTTATTATGTTTACGCGTTACTGGTTCCACAGACAGTTTGTGTGTCATCTAAACTAATAATGTTATATATGCGGAAGTAAGTCTCCGCCTTTTTGTTACGTTTTGACGACTGTATGTGCATACCGATGACCAGGAAATACTTTGTACTTTTAGGAATGAAATGGGAATATTTTTTTCCGGTATGAATAACAGTTTTAGGTATGAGACAGTTTCGACGGTAGAATGGTATATCGATGGCGTTTCCGTCATATTATTCCGACTCGTTGTTGTTTGGGACATATCTTAGGTAAGTTTCAGCTTTGTGTATCCAATTCTAGCAATCAAATTCTATGTCCACGCGTACGAAGTCGAGGGTAACAGCTAGTAGGACTATAAATGGATTTATGTAACAGATGCTGTATCACATACAGGTAGGGAGCAGTATCGGCTTCAGCAGAGCCAGCGACCACTCAGACAACCACAAACCGTGTAGGGAGTGAGTCAACATACCCAAAATGGACCAATGTTACAGACTACTAAGTGATTCGTTGATGACGGAAGTGTGGCTTCTGGAATTAAACGACGCTTATTCTTTAACGGATGCCAGCGATGAATGAACTTTAATGCTGAAAATTAATGTATAATAGTTTTAGTAATAGCTTGTGATAACTTACAGTGTTGCAGTATATGTTGTGAAATAATTGTATCATATTACGTAGTAATAAGAACTAACGATTGGTTATAGATTCTAGAGAATGAACTGTTTGAATACAGGTAAATAAAATAAAACAATGTACATCACATAATACCTATATTTAATGTAGTGAGAATGTGCACGTGTGAATTTCTGTGGTGGCGAGTTTTTAAGAAACCATCAAAAACGTAAGTTTGATTAGATAATTATTCCACATCTACTTAGTTGTAAATTCTTGATCTAGTACAACACTCCAAATTTTTATTTCCAGAAAAACTCCAAAAGTTTTACTAATGTCCAGCAGAAACTGATACAAACACTTCTCACATTAAAAACGTACTAATATTGCGGTTTAAAATGAGAATCACATCTCGAAACGCGTCACGCACGGCGTAAATAAAACATCATCAAAAGTAAGTGTTGAAATAAAATAATTTGTTTACCCGTCAATTGAAAACAGTTACAGACTTTCATAAGTCCATTTATTATGGATAAAGTAAAGTAAAAAATAAAATAAAATTTATGTAGCAACTAAGTAACTTAACAACAGGCATCGCTATGAGAAAATAAACTGAAAAATATTTATTCTTGTAATTATTTTTAGTAATGAATTACTTTGAAAGTTTTCAATAAATTTTTGGCGGGCCCATATCCTTCATTCTTACGCGTATAACTGCTTCCAATTCATTTGATTGTGATGCCCTGCAACGTTTCCTACATTGCACCAAAATTAGGTCTTTTACAAGAGTCAGTAATCTCTCACTACTAGCTCCGCTTCACTATCAATGCCTACAAGTAAGAGGTGACCTTAACGTAGACTAGAATCATACCTTTTTTCACAGCAACTACTCAAATTAGCTTTTCCGTTTGTAAGTGGATGTTTATAAAAGCGGAGCATTATTTGCGTTTAAATTTAGAGACATCAGTTTAATACTCTTTTTTCCGTATGTAGAGTTAGTGGTAAGTGCCACAGCTGTGGAGCCAACCCACATGTATGTAGATATACAGGCAGCTGAGCTCAGGCATATTGGACCGTGCCGGACTTCAAACGTGGGACCATTACTGCTGATTGCGGAAGCCGACGGACTGTGAGCCGCTGATAACGCTGCAGGCATGACATTACGCGGTAATGGACACCGATCATGCTTGGGGGATTTCTGAGAACTGGGCTCTGGGTTCGATTACCTCATATGTCACTGGACATCAAATACCCCTTCATTAGGTTGCGGGAATGGAGACTGCGTGTTAGACTCTCAGTACACCGAATTAGAGGATTTGCAAATATATTAGCTGATCTCTCTGTTAAATAGGGCTCAGAATGAGATCATAAGTCCAAATACAACTGATTTTATTAATAAGGCTTTCTGAGGTCGGATATGTCATACGAGGTTTGTCCCAGAAGGTTGGTGTTAGTCTGCGTGATCGGGCTGGAAACATCCCTCGAATTAGTCCTCATTTGACTGAAGAATACGCTCCCAACGGCATTCCAACTTTTGGAAGCCCATTTGGAATTCGTTTAAAGCGTTCGTCGTATTAGTTTCGAGTGTTTCTTTGTCATCGAATCAGTGTCCTTTGAGCGGCATTTTTAATCATGGGAACAGCCAAAAGTTGCAGGGAGGTACGTGAAGACTGTATGGAGGCTGACAGAGTTGTACGACTTTGTCAAATATTGCTGCACGAGGTTCGCTGCATGCACTGGCGCGTTATCGCGATGAAGAAGCCAGTCACCGGTTGACCAAACCTGATGCCGTTTTCTTCTAATTGCATCACGCAATCTGTTCATAACTTCAAGATAATATTCTTTGTTGATCGTCTGACCTTTAGGATCATATTAGTGGTGCAAAACGCCCTCATAATAATTATAATAATAAAAACAATCAGAAACGATTTGACTTTGCTCCGACATTGGCGCGCTTTTTTGGTCGTGGCTCCGTCGTCAGCTTTCACTGCGAAGACTGCCGTTTTGTTTTGGAATCATAACCATAAAACCACGATTACTCACCAGTTATAATATTTTTAAACACATTTTCATCATTATTGACCATTTCAAAATTGTTCTGAGCGATTTCAAGGCGAAGGTATCCCTGTTCCACCGCTAACAATTTGCAAATTTTCAGTCAAAATCTTCCAAACCCTAGTTTTCGGTATTCCAAGATCACATTCCAGTTCTCGCACAGTCAATCAATGATCTTCACAGATAACAAGTAGCACACGTTCGATGTTTCTAGTGTTTTTGTCGTCGAAGGCCGCTTAGAGCGTGGGTTACTATCAACAGATGTGCGGCCATCTTTGAACCATTTATATCACTCTTTCATTTGTGTTTTACACATACACTCGTCCCCAAACGCTGTATTCATCATTTCTATGGTCTCCGCACAATTCTTTTCGAATTTACAGCAAAATTTAATGTAAATTCGTAGCTCCAATCTTTCCATCATATTTTACGATAGCAAAATGGGACGACCGTACAAAACACTTTGTAAACAAACACACGCTGCATGAGAAGTACGGCGTCCCGGCGATAACTACGACATCTAGAGAGTTCGTGAAGCTTTACTATTGACACTCGTACCCTCCATATGGCGCTAAAATTGTCAGGAATGAAAATATGAAGGAAGGTATAACTGGCTTATGGAGAGTGTTTAGGAAAATATAGGATCCTAGGCACTAACTTTGCGCCAACTGTATCCCCTTTCATATAAGTACAAAATCAGTGCTTTTAACTTTGCACACTAGGTGACCGTCAAAGTGTATTTGGACTACTTAATTGTGAAAATTTTAACTGTAATCGGCTTCTACCGTAGCAATCTAAACTCTAACTTGTAACACTACCAGGTAAAGAGACTTATGGGTTTACCCGGATTCTGAACCACTATTCTTGGAAGTCAGTTTCAGTGCCCATAAAAGCTCTGCTGTAACTGGAATATCTCAAGTCTGAATTAAACACCTAAACCATTGAGCCACCAGAACGGTAGCAATCGTAGTGAACTGAGACTGGTGATATGGTGCATAGCAGCTTATGGATTCTTCAAATCCTCGTGATGTGAGCAAAAGTGCGAGCTGATTCAACGTATAGAAGACAGTAAAGTACATCGGAGTATAGGATGCAGAAAGAAAGGAATGAACAACGAGAAATTGGTAAGAATCCCTTCAAAACCCTTGAACGAATGTCTTTCGTAATATATTGGTGGTAGTATGGTATGTACACTAAAGTGCCAAAAGTCGTGGGATAGGAAGATGCACCTATCCAGATCTACATCTACATCTATACTCTGCAATTCACAAATATTGTGGGTGGCAGAAGGCGCTAAGCACCAATCCTAATTCTGTGCATTGCAGTCCCTGACAGAACGAGAAAAGAAAGAATACATAAAAGTATCAGTACGGCATCTTATACCTCGAATCTTATCACTGTAGCATCGCGGAAAAAAATGTGCCAAGTGGTTTTGGAACTTTCATTTGAATCTAGTGATTCGTGTGAAAGATTTCTGACGTGATTATGGCAATACGACATGAATTAGCAGGCTTTGAACTAGGACTGATAGTTGGCGCTCGGCAATTCCATTTGGGAAATTGTTCGTGAATTCAATATTTCTCGATACACAGTGTCAAGAGTGTGCCATGAAGATTTAACTTCCGATATTATCTTCCGGCATGTACAACGCAGTGGGCGACCACATCTACTTAATGACACTCGTGGTGTCATTGGTGACAGACAGGCAGGCAACACTACGTCAAAGAATTAATATAGCATGTAAGACAGATGTGTCAGTGCGAACAGTGCATCTAAATTTTGCGTTAATGGGAAATGGCAGCAGAAGATCGAAGCGTGTGTCTCTACTTACAAAACTCCATCTGCTGCAGCGCCTCCCCTTGGATAGTGAATATTTCGGTTGGACGCTAAATGATTGGAAAAAGGTTGCGATGAGTCACAATTCCCGTTGGTAAAGAGCTGATGACAGAGTTCAAGTATGACACAGACCCTACTATGATTCAAAGGCACTGTGAAAGCTGGTGGTGGCTCTATCCTGGTATGGGCTGTGTTTACACGACACTGACTGGGACCCCAAACTGAACCGACCATTGATTGAAAATGGTTATGTTCATCTACTTGCTGACAATTCATGGCCTACACATTCACAAACAACGACGGACTTTTTCAGGAGGTCGATGTGCCATCTCGTTGGGCCAAAAAAGTTCACGATTGATTTGAGGAACATTCTGGATATTTCCGGCGAATGATTTGGACACCTAGATTGCTAGACGTGAATCTAGTGGAACATATCTGGGACATAATCCAATTGTCTTCGTGCAAAACATCGTTCACCAGCAACACTTTCGCAATTATTGACGGCTGCACACGATACATGGCCAAATATTTCTTCAGGGGACTTCCTTCTTCTTCTTTTTTTTTTTCTTATGGTTTTACGCCTCGTCGAGGTCATTGGAGGCGGAATGGGACTGGGGACAAGGAACTGGAGGGAATTCGGCCGTAACCTTTGTAAGGAAGCATCCCGGCATTCGTCTGGAGAGATATGGGTAAACCATGGAAAACCACAATCTGGATGCCCGGGCTGGGATTCGAACCACCGTCCTCCCGAATGCGATGCCAGGGGACTTCCGACGATTTTCTGAATATTTGATGTACGATATTTAGAGGTATCTCATGACTTTTAGCACTACAGTGTTTGCATATAATTATTAGTTTTTTTTTTTTTGTCCATACCGTTTACGAGCCTTTTAATTCGAGAGGTGCAATAAACCTGGAAGATAATTTTGAAATAAAAACAACTTTTTTTCACAAATATCAAATTTTCGAATCATGGTGAAATTAATATGAATAATACCCCTCAGCAGACCGTAAGGTCTTGCAATTATCTATTTATATCAATACTTAACTCAAACCCAGTAACATCCTGTGTTTAACATAGGCATTATATTAAAATCAATTCTTTTCGCGTGCAGTACGGGAACTGAAGTGTTCAGACTCCACCAATCTATAATGTTTAAAATTGACAGCTCGATTTATGCTAACGAAAGACAGGTCCCTGCCTCAGTTATGCCTTGCTCAATTTCTCTAGATACACGCAGGAAAATGTTAGCAGAATTTCTTAACATAATTACGACACCATCAAAGTATAGGCAACTACTTTTTTTTTAAATGTAGCAATAACACTTCTTCCTCTACCCGCATACTCCTATTAAAGCGATTAAAATGAAAGGATTTTTCTTTTTAGAAAAACTGTGTTCGTGATCGAGAAAGGTGCGAAACCCCCTGTCAGAACTGTATGCATATCAAGCCCAATTGAAAAGCACGGTAAATACATTCAGCAAAGCTTTTAAATGAATGTGTTTATCAGTGGAAATATTTGCACACTTCCTTTGCTAACGAAAGATCTGGGGGTACAAAGAAAATTTCAATTCTTTTGTGCTTGTGTAAATGTCATTTTTCGTCCCCGTACAGACACCTAGCTTCGACGGTAAAAACATTGCAACATTCTTAAATTTTTCGAATGTTTTCTGATGATAGAATGTGAGTTCTAGGCGTAGGGAAATTTCCTTCCGACTGTTGTACAAAAAATATCAACGCAGCTGGTGGAAGTGTGTTGCCACCATGACGTTCGGCAACCATTCCTGCCGACGTTTGTTGCGGGTTGCGGTCACAACCACAGCGAGGGGTGAGTTATGGCCAGAGGCACCACACGCTTCCGCTGCCGTATAATTACTGCGGACTCTTTCGAGTACGCTAGCGCACGGCTGTCCGTTGCGACGGCCGACTCTGGCGGAATTAAGGGCTGCCAACTTGCTGCAGCCGCAGCGGGACCGCTGGGCTGTGACACGGAATCTCCATTACGTTCGGAGTGTGAAGTCTTCCGCGGCCGCGCAGCATCCTACTGCTACAAGCTCGTATAGGAATAATTGGACTGGAGGTGAGTGGCTCAGAGGACGGCAGTAGAGCGGAGACTTTGAGGGCCGTCCTCGCTTCTCTGAGTGGTGACCGGCGTACAGACTCTTCCATTAGCGAGCTTCCGTGAATGCTGGGCGCTGGATTCTCTGTCACGAAAAAAAGTTCCACGGGGAAAAGTTTTTGCGGGTAGGCTTATCCAACATTCAAAGCGATAGAAGTGATCTTCTGTGTTCTTCTGCTTAGTGTGGGTTCAACTGCTTAAAACGTTGGCTGGAGTTATATAGGAATGACATTATCAATTAAACGAGAATACATGTTTAATCAAATCATGCGTTACTTAAGACTTCTGAAGTCGCGCATTCTTTCCAAAGTTTAGTGTGGAGTCTCTCTGGATTTGGTAACACATGTTCTATCTAATTGTAATAATAATTCCTTCTGGTCATAATAATCTTGTGACACGGTTTCTACTGGGTGCGCATTTCACCCCTATGTAGCCGCCCATAACCCAACCCAGCAATCCTACAGGATACACGGGAGCTAACGTTTGACGAGGAATCTAAACCACGAAAGAGTTCTGGCGTACTTCAAATTACACAGCAAGCTGTACCAGAGGTGAAGGTCGGATTACGAGACTATGAAATCCCAGTCAAGACAGCGATTCGAACCGGGAACCTTCCAGTCTCCAGTCAGACGCCTTATCCACTGAGCTACCAAAACGCTCAGTTCCATCGATTTTGGCTTGAAGATTTTCACTATATGAAATTTCAATACAATAACTTCTCTTCGTGACCACAGAATGCAAGGTATCCTGACCCTTTCAATGGTCTTCGGTGCTTACAGTTTGTTCTCCTACAGATTGTTAAAGGGTACTAAATGAAGCAATGAGAGCAGCTTCTCCGTTTAGTATTTATATAGGAACAAATTCATCTATATACGACTGTGTCATAAGAAACCTTTATTTCTGAGGAGTTCTTTTATTGTGTGTTAAATGAAATACCCTCTTAAAGACTGAGGCCATTAAAGCCTCCAGATTTTTTTCACTAGAATCACACCGAACAGTTTTCTGAACTTTTCAGCAGTCTCCCCCCTAAGCAGGGCTTCCAAATTGTTAACAGGCGTCTGGAGAATATTTCCATTATCATTCAGTTTCGTAACCTCACTGTCCTTATAGGCCAATGAATGTTAAAGCTTGAAAGTTGAGAATGAGACCATTGCTCAAGAAAATACCGCTAATACTACTCCACAAACTTCGTTTCCCAATGACCTAGTAGAGCAGCGGTCAGTATTTTCACCCTACTTGCCAGAATCAAAGCAAGACGACTATTATCCTTCAGTTTCTTAATTTCATTATCCTATTGGCTAATATTAAACTGCAAAAGTTGCGAATGTGATCATTGGCGGATAAAATTTCGCCCTCAGCAAACTTCGTTATCCAGTGATTTTGGCAGGCCGCCAATTGTAAAATTTAGATTCGGTTCATTCTGTATGTAATTAAAGTTCATGTCAAGAGGTGTAAGTGGAAAAGTGCTAAAAAGAGCTTCTCCGCAGTTGTCGATAAAATCGGCATTTATATATTTCGTTGCGTTCCAATGCTTCCTCCGTTAGGGAGATTTCAAAGGGCGCGTGGCGCAGCGAACAAGCTCTCTGCTTAGCACGTCATCGTCCTCTCTAAAAATCACAACTGTCATCCGAAGAGAGTGGGGATAAGAAACAGCCTGGGAACAAACGACGGGCCTGTTAACGGAAGGGATACCTCGAAAATTGTAATCGTTTTGCCAGTAGTAAATGGCAACTATCTGAATTCCCCACGTTTCGTACTATCAGATCATGACAATGTGAACCACTTTGGTTGCATTTTCCCCCACTTATATCCAAATATATATATAAGGAATTTGTGAGTGAGCGGTAGCGCTAGGGTCTCGTATTCGGGAGTACGCAGGTTCAAATTTGCGTGTGGCAGCCATACAAATTTTGGATTTCCATAGATTCCCGAAATCACTCCAGACGAATGACGGGATGCTTCCTTCTAAAGACGGCCAAAGCCAAACTCCTTCCCATTCATAGTCCCTACTCTTGTACCGACTGTAATAAAATGAACGTAGACGAGTCATAAGTCCGGAAACAAATTTTTTTTCAAATAAACATCATATGATCAGTATTTTACCAGAGAGATTACGACGTTTGATACAAAGATCATGCTGTAATACTTTCGTGAAAGGATCAAAACTGATATTAGCATTGAGCATGACTTGTAGGTATAATATAGAAAGACAAAATAGTAATGCTCAAAATACTCAACAGGGAACAATAAGCAAGCACCAGGTTTCTCCAGTCCAGTTACAGACTATATCTTAAATAACCGCAGAAAGATAAATTATGTTCATCAGCTCCAGATAGCCGAAACTATTTGAATCAAAACTATATACCAAAAGACTAAGAAGGATGAGACCAGGACGCAAATAAGACGGAACTGGCGTTGAAGAAGTCGTAGAACAACACAAAGTTCAGTTTAATTGACATATGAGGGTTAGTTTATTTTTTATTTGTTGTTAAAAAATAAGTTCCGTTTTCAAATGAGAGGGTGAATAACACGAGATCACCACAGTGCGCAAACAGCTCTGATCCCAGCATGCTTTGCGCGCGTTTATGCGCCATTTGCAGCCGTATCGTCTGTGTGCTGACCTGTGGAAGTTTGTAACGTTTCAAAATTCTGATTGTGAGATGTGATCCGTAATTCGGGTACAGGAAACTTGGTAGCAGCAGAAATTCACAGCAAGATTTGTGAAGCATACGATGATAATGTTATGAGAGAGCATGTTCAAGGACGGTCTGGTTCTAACGTGTAGTAGAAATAGATAACATCAGACACCGAGGAAATAATTTTACAGGAACTAGAGGCAACAGGACCGATCGGAAGGCCAAGAAAATAATAAACTGAAACTGTGAGACCAGAGATGAAACAAAAGGCTCATATGCACGAGGAATAAACTTGCAACATTTATTGAGCGAGTTGATCTCGCTGTTGGTGAGCCTTGACACTTTGCAATTGTTGCGCGATAAGTGTCAGACAACGCGTTTTCTTGCAGTTTAAACATTCAGTCCACTTCTCTCAGAGAGTGAAGTGTCCACCGTGCCGAAACTTTGGCTGACACTTTTAGAGAGAAAATGCAATACTGCAATGAAGTAAGAATAAACAGCACAATTTGAGGCCAGTTTCTGTCGGAAGTAAGAAAAGTCAAAGCCAAAAAAAGTGGTGATGGAGCACATGATAGTTAGGGAGCTTCCATTAATTACGTGAGGTGTTTTTTCCGGAATTCCATACTCCCCCTCTGATGAAATTTGGTGAGTTTTGGTGAGATCTGGTCTGACACCCCCTCCCCTCCCACTCTAAAATGAAGAGAGATTTTGAGGCAGACATCCCTCCCCCCCCCCCTGCTATTGATCTCGTAGTTTTTTGAGACCTCTTTTTTTAGCTCTCATGCTTCCATGGGCGGTTATACTTCCCCTAAGGTTCGTTTCCGCGTCATATCGTTTCTATGCCATTTCTTCCCCCGCCCCCCCCCCCTAAAGTCGACATTCGCGTCATTTGTAGACTTTTTTTTTTTTTTTTGAAGAATTTCAAAACCTCACGTGAGATTTACGTTGACCACACCCTCATCCCCTCCCCCCCTTGGTGATGTTTCGTGAGATTTCACCGGACCCCCCCCCCCTATTTCACCACACATAATTAATGGACGCCGACCTTGGGGGGGGGGGGGTTATAACCGCCCTTGGAAGCATGAGACCTAAATAAAAGGTCTCAAAAAGTGGCGTGGTCGATTAGTAGGGGGGAAGGAGTCTCCGTCAAAATCTCACGTCATTTTAGAGGGGATGGGGGTGTCAGGCCAGATCTCACGAAGGCTCAACAGAGGAGGGGGGTCCGGAATTCCGGAAAAACACCTCACGTAATTAATGGACGTCCCTTAACAAAGTACATGGAATTTTTTGACCGCAGTAACGTTTAAACCCAGCAGCCATTAATAATTCGATAAAGCAAAATACCTACTAGGGCTCTATCTTGTTCTGAGGATCGTCCGGACTGCAATATGGAGGCTTTCTGAGTATCCTTTTTGTTCAACTTATACTGCTGGCAGAATATTCTGTAGTTGTATTTATTTAGTATAACACAATGATACAAAAACAGTTTTTATTTATTTCGTGTCAGAAACATAGAATAAAAAAACGTACAATTGAATTATCTTGTTAATTTTTATTTCATTTACATTAATTTTCACAAAATAATAAGAGTTTTGTTATTATATTTAAATGAACTTTTGTTTTCACGATACTTTTCTTGGTGAAAAGAAGAAATCTTAAATTCGTCTTTAATTGCTATGAATTTACGTTCTGTGGTTGACAAAATTTTCTTACTGGGTTCTAAAAACCTCAGTGACACCAAAAAGGCTTTCACTTCTCCAGATAAGCTGCCGCATAGTAGTGTCTTTTTATCCTTGGTCCTACTAATTCCAGTAACTACTCAATGCGTATGAAATGATCCTAAAAGCTCAGGTCAGATAACTGCACAGAATCTAATTAACACTCATTCGTAATATCCACAATCTCTTGTCCAGAAGTTCCTTTTCCGTTGTTTTTTGTTGTTTTTTTTTGTTGGTTTTTTATTTGCTTTTATCTTGAAATATTATTAAAATTGAGTGTGGATACGTGTTGTTTACCAGATGACTGGAAAAGTGCGATAGTAGTACCGGTACATAAAGGAGGTGTGACAAATAGGGTCGAAAATTACAGGCCAATAGGTTTTTCAAAAGTGGCCGGTAAATTAATGGAGGGGCGTAAGTGGTTTTCAACTCGGAAACATGTCTTTAGACAAGGATATTAATGTGAATCTCAGTTAGTAGGCTATATGCAAGATGTTTCTGATGAAATAGATAGGGGAGGTCAAGTTGATAGTGTAGCACTGGATCTTTCACAGGCTTTCGTCAGAGTGAACCATAAAATGGTGCTAAATATGATAAAAACTATAAATGTTGTTAAAAAGGTGATTTGCTGAATGGAAGAATTGCTAAAAGGTAGAAAGAAAAAAGTTAGGTTAGGAATCCCAGTATCAAAAGTAGAAGTGAACATGGGAGTTCCACAGGGTAGTGTATTGGGACCATTGCTATTCGTTATTCCAATCAATGATTGTGTTAATGGTTTATGAGAACAGACTTAAATGGGCAAGACAAATTGGGCAAATAGTAGGGAAAGTGTTCAAAATCCTGTTGGAAAGAGTGAAGAGGAGATGCACTAGAGAAGTAAGGTAAGTGGGGTACAAAATTTTGGCCAGACCATTGTTGGAATATGGTGGTGTAGTATGGGACCCACATTTTGAATATCAAATACATGAGTTGGAGTGGCTGCAGAGAAGGGTTGCTAGATTTGTCTTTGGAAATTACCGCAAAACACAATCGGTAACTAATATGATTAAGAAGCGGGAGTGGAATTCATTAGAGGATAGAAGGAGGGTGTAGAGAGTCATGGGTGTGTACTAGGCATATATATGATGAAGCATGGAAAGATATTGGTGGGAAAATTAAGAGAGGCGTGTGGAAGGGTAAATATGACCATGACCACAAGCTGGCAATTGATTTCAGGCATAAGGGTGTGGGAAAATTTTATTTCGTAGGAAAGGATGTTAGAGATTGAAATAAATTAACAGGAGAAATGATGAATAATGTACCAAAAAATCTGAAAGAATTTGATGTAAAAATTAATGGAGGTAAATGTACGTTGGAAGAGGAAACTATTATTATTACTCAGAGAGAAAAGTAATGAAACTGAGATTTTCAGATCGACAATTTCACAACCTAATGGCTGTTCTCTATTGTCTGCAGTACCTACAAAAGTGTACTGTGTAAAACACGTGTGAAATTCTTTCTGAGAGTAGAAAGTATACACTCTTAACTTGCCTCAGTATAGACAGGGAAGCAAGATGATTCTAAAATAAGTGTCGCAAGGTTATTGCTCGTGTATACGCAACTTAAGGGACTTGAGTGAGAATTGACATGAAGAACTGACAAGTGCTTGTTACCACACCCAGAGAACTGGAGGTGAGATGTGACGATGAGATATTTTGTTACGACTGAGAGCTACTGTGCGGTAGCCTGGCTTGCGCCACATTGCGCCACGGTGTGTAGAAAGAACCGTTGATAGCGTGAGGTTGGCGCTGTACGGTAAGTGACACGCCCTGCCTAACGAACAGCGGATCCGTACAAACCGTCGAGCCAGCTGGCGCCGACTTCCCACCCCTGACGCGAGCACTCCCCCGACCCGGCTTCCGTTCACACGGTGCGGCCGAGTCTGAAAAACTGCGAGGGACGAGTCGGAGGGGACAGCTGTCTCCACAGCGCCAATGCTGCACACTTCATTACAACTGCTTTCCTGTTCACCGAAATCCGCAAACAGCTGTTTCCAACAAAGTAGCCGCTAGAGCTCTAATATCTTCCCGGACTACGATACCGGAAGCTTTTTGCTCAACTTATACTGCTGGCAGAGTATTCTGTAACTGCATTTATTTCGTACTGGCTCAGAGGTCCCCAAACTTTTTACCCCGTCGACCCCTTGATACAATATTTGCCTTCTTATTAAATCATTTTTGGTATTTCTGGTGCTAGAGGCCTTCATAACAACTCAATGAAACAATTTATAAAATCCCCCGAATAATTTAACAGAAAAACGAGATACTTTCCATTATTATTATAATCTCAAAAAATAGGAACAAAACTATGGATAGATGGAATAAATTTGAAATAAAGACCTGCTAAAAGGAACATATGGTTGTTGTACTGTTTTAACTTGTCACATATTTCATCATTTACTTTACATGACTTCGCAAACATACGAGAATTGAGAGGATGAGCTTTAATTTTACTTATTGACCTGATTTTTAGCAGAACATTCCTGTTTTTCCTGTACAGTTTAATTGACCCCCTTTCGACCCCTCCGTATTAATCGACCCCGGGAGATCTCTTATCGACCCCAAGGGGTCGGTATCGACCACTTTGGGGACCCCTGTACTAGCTGTTACCCGTGACTTCGTAATCATGGAATTATGATTTCACTGCTAGAAATGGATACAGAAAGCTGTACGTTATGCAAGATTTGTCCCAAATAACGCCGAGTTGGCATAATATGACGGGAAATCCATCACTGTACCATTCTACTGTCAAACCTGTCTCTTTAAGAGATCAATTTCCAACATGTTTAAAAACAACAAAAAATCTAAAGCGCGGAGAGGTGGAAAAGAGGGGGGGGGGCGGGAGTAGGAAGTTAACTGAGGGCAGCTTCAATTTCAGCTTTGTCTTCTCTTCTTTCTTCAGCATGAGCATCAGATTCTTGGGTACAAATCTCTAGCTGCTCGAGCTCTGCTAGAGGCACGTCTGCTAGAAGACAAAATAATAAGGCGTGGCTAGACGATAAAAAATTATTGTTACAAATTTCTCCTCGCAGCCAAAGTTGAACTGAAGACTACGGGGGTAACTTCAGAAAGCAAGCACCTTATCTATTGCGCTGCGAGCCCAATCTGTTGGTAAACATTACAGAGACGTATACGTCTGGCTTTCACAGTTCAGATGGTTTTTCATAATTGCATGCTAATATGTGTCTTTCCGTACAGAAAATAATATCCGGTGTCCTTCCTAAACACAAATAACACCTTCTTGTCAAATTTCATAACGATCGGATTACCGGTTTAGCCCAAGAAACGTAACAAACAGACAGACCGATAGGCAGAGAGACAGAGTTACCTTTGGCTTTATTATACTAGTATAAAAGATAACTCAAAGATACAAAAATTGTTTTTTTTTCATTTTTTTACCAAATTACAGACATTGTTATTTCACTAGCCCAAAACTTGGCCGCTTCCAGTGCATTTTCTGAGGCCTCATACAGATCATCTTCCAAGCATGTGCTGAACAGTCTGATCTTCTCCGCAGTCACACTTGATGTTATCGATCTTCGCATATCCCAATCTTGGTAGGTTGAATTTGGATCTTTCAACTCCTGATCATAGCCCATATCATCCATATCCATATCAACCATCCCTTGTCTTAGCCAGATGGTAAAGATTCAGATAATCTTCCCCAGCCATAGGGAAGGGGAGCACAAAAAATAGTAATTATATTGAATTAAAATAGATGAAATGAGACATAGCTGTTTCTACAGATTGATGCCGAGATATTGTAACCAATCAGTTGCATCTGCGTGAAGCTGCTGGATCGTTCCACAGAACCTCCTAAAAGTCATGTGATGGGTAGTTTCATGGTCGTTTTCACAATCACAAGAAGGATTCTCTATTATTTCTCACTTGTGAATCCAGTAGTTACATCTACCGTGGCCTTTTCGCACATGATTCAGTATCGTCCATGTTTTCCTAGGTAGGCTGAATCCAGGAGGCTGTCTTGTAGGTTCTTGGTTTAGTTCTACTTTTTCAGGCTTGGAGTTGGTCTATTCAGCACGTTTAAGTTTGGGGTGAAAAAGTATACTGACCTCAGTGTCTGATCTAGGGGGGTGGGGGTTCAAAACCGGGACACTTCCTCCGAGCGGCAACTTTAGAGGGCGACAAAATCATGTTTGGAGGGGAGGTAAATGGTAAATTCTTGTGCTATCGACCTTTTTCTAGCTCTACTGCCCCTACCGGCAACAATCAGGGTAGCGACAAAATCGAAGAACTCAAGTTTTTGCCCCGGCTCGGTAAAGTTTGTAGATCCACCACTGAAAGACTTCAGTGTGATGCGTGCTGGGCAACGTGGCAAAGGGAGCGTGCATAAACCACGTAGCTCCATTTTGGCCTCCTGCGAATCCCCGCTCCCCCCGACCTAGCCCTACGTGGCTTTTACCTCTACCCCCTCCCTCCCCCCCTACGTAGCACGTATCTTTTTTCCCTTTTGATTCCAGAAGACATTTTGTACTGTTTTTCTCTTGTCAGACTATTGTAAATTACGCACGGAGATAATTAACTGAGGGAAATAAATATTCACATGTTGTTGTGAGTTCTGTTGCTCATTTTAACTGTGAAAAATGTTATGCAAAGAAAGCTACGTTGTCTGGCTCAGAACAGCCCCTCCCCCCACGTAGCCCAGCGTAGACTTCCAGCCAACCCCTCCCCCTCCCCTCGACCGAGCCACGTAGTTTGTGCACGGTCCCAAAGCCATGGCTGAATAGAATACATCTCAAAAGGCTGTTTTACCTAAAGCTTTAGCTTGTGGACATCCCAGCGATTTGATACAGAATAACGTTGTCAATTCCTATAGTGGTTAATGATGGGAATATGGTGTATGCAAACTTTGTGAGGAAAAAATTGTAGCTTGAACTATGGCCAAAAACGTTATAACAAAAATGCTTTGTGGGTATGCAAAAGGTAATAGAAATTAATTTGTCACTTTACTTGTGTGTAGAACTTTTAACGTTGGTAACTTAAGTATGTATTGCCCTGAGGCAGGTGCGAGGCTATGTATGGATGATTATGTGTTAGATGTAGTGGGTTGTTGTTAAAGATGAAGGAAGTTAAAAGGAAAAAAAAAAACGGTGCCGGCAACTAAGGATTACCATTTGGAGGCAATAGAGCTGGTTATTTTAACGTCACCCTCTCGCAGGTGAATTATCATCAATGTGTAATATATTCATATATCCCTTTTTTTAAGAAATATACACATTATTAGTATCTGTTGTTAGAATAGCAAATGATATCACTACGAGATAATAGTTTATCATAACAAGGCATATATTACGGTGGCTTGACGAAATTTCCAAGGTGCGAGAAGGACTTTGTGCAGAGCAGAAGTTAACGAACTTTTGTCCTGTTAAGGTGAAGACTCCGTTCAGACTGGAACGAAAGACAACAGTAACGCACAAAATAGGATGTGCTTGTTTGAAAAGGCATGGTATATGCGACCTTTCACAGGGTGGTCGGCCGCAGTTCTGTGCATGGACAGTGTGACGGGTGAAATTTACTTAGAACTCTCACAGCACTAAGCTGGCGTCACTAATTGCAGATACGTGATAACGTCAAGACGCTCCAAATTAAGGATGCTGTGAATGCTGACTAAGAGAAATAGAAAACCGAATGCACACGTAAAAAATACGACATTTTCCAAAGAAATCATCCAATCCCGTCAAAAGAAAGATGTGCTGAATCTGATTGAAGGGGCGAATGGTTAGCCATTAGCGTTTTAGTTTATAAAATTGTCACTATTTCATGTATATTGATGTTTCATGTCCACCAACTGGGAAAGAGGCGGGAACTCCTACAACGACGATTCTACCACGAAAAATCCACCAAGGAGGAGGAGCAGCGACCAGAGGTTTTATAAGATGGCGAGAGAAGCTCCTCGAGATCTTTTTAGTCTCGCTGGTTCATGTATTCACTTGTGCTTAGGCACGAGTTCGACCAAAAGCCGACAGCATATCATGCGATCGGTTATGTATGATAAAGAATCTTCATTTTGAGTCACAAGGTGATACATAAATTCAGCATGGGGTCGGAGGACAGTGGTGGATCTAGGATTTTGGCTTGGGGGGGGAGGATAGGATTTGGTTTGGGGGGGACTTGACTCGGGCAAGGAAGGGGTGCCGACAGAAATCTCATTATTCCAGATTGTCGCCCTCATACAAACAGTAGAGTAAAAAAAAAGAAAAAAGGTCTCCAAAATCCATGTCGTCGGGGGTGACCTTGGCGTTTTTTTTTTGGGTGGGGGGGGCTTCTAGCCCCCACCCCCCTGGATCCGCCACTGTCGGAGGTTGCTGACTTCGTCAATGCCGACAAGATGGTAAAAGAAAACTTTGCTAAAAATTTCTAATATGGCTGTTGCACTAAGAAATTTGATAATTGCCCAAACTAACAATTTGAGCAGAGAAGTACGCACTATAACAATCCTCACTCTCCGATACAGAAACTCAGAATTTATTCGAGGCATTTGTATAAGTTTGATTCAGTAGTTTCTGTAATTAAAACAGAGTACATTAACGTTTAACAAGTAATCTCATTACATGTCCTGCTGAAAACTGTAAGTTATTATTTTGTGAAAAGATAATCAGAACGGTTTTTTGTTGTGTATTACTTTTTATTTAATTTTATTGCCCGTTGATGTAGGCCAATGGTGTTGTTTGTCTA